>CALNVZ010003435.1:19530823-19544383 GCA_940671915.1 Paracentrotus lividus | reverse complement strand
AGATTGTGTGAAGATCTGTGACATTCCTTTCATTAATTCTCCGATGAAATTTCTTAAATGTTTATCATTATTTCAACTAGCCGTCTAGACCCTGCTGAAGTTCGCACCCGGAGGTTACGCCGAATTAAGGCGAACAATCGTGTGTACCACCCACACAAGAGAATCGCCATTGGTTTTTCCACGTGAGCGCTAACATCTGAAGACGGGTCCCCGACTATCTTTTTACCTTACTTTTAAAAAGACACTGAACGAATTTCAAAGTACTAAAGCTTATTAATATTCTGATTCAATCTTTATTAATTTATCTTGTCGAATATAAAATTAATTTTTCTCTTTCTCCGAACTATACACCAGCTTAATCAATATGGATGATTTTGAGTATAAAAATAATGCAAAATAGCAATTATATTGAACCCCGTCAAACAAGAGTAGGCTGAGGTCAAGCACTAGGGCCCATATTAAACATAACAATAATTCTTCGAAGCTACCCAAAATCACATGACCTGTGAAACCTGCTTAAGAATTTCAGGAAACAGTACTATTGTCATCGAACAATGCACAGTTGAGGAACACAGCTAATAATGTCTCAGAAAACGTTATCTATTAGGTATCAACTCACTGAATACACTCTGCCTTGTTAAATACATGAAGGGGTACAATCAATTGCAAATGAAATACCATCCTGTGGGTTGTCACAAAGAGTTAACCCATTGATGACTGAGCCCGAATATATTCGAGCGAGGTCATGGGAAATGTGTGTTATGCACAGGTTTAAATTAAACTTAAATTCCTAGTTGCGTCAGTATACACAATCACCTCATGTCAGATATGACCAGGACGTGTCATTAAGAAAGTCCATCAATGAGATATATACAGGATTGCAAGATGAGCAACTTAATTTACTTCACTTCTTTGTGAAACCTCCCCCCCCAATAGGTTCATGTATTTTATGCAACATGTATTCGATTGGTTTAACTGACGTGTACTATATATTGTCTATTGTGGAAATAAAACCAATAGGCTAGTATGGGATCATATCTAATACTTGATCTATAAATTCAAAACATAACTAAACATCAATTATCATGTTAGTGATGAGGAGTATACCAATAAATATGTAAAAAAAAATAACAATCTACGAAGTTCTTTGCACTTAATTGTTACAAACATTAATATTATTGCCATGATAGTTTTTGCTAATCCAAATATGAAGTGGGCAACATGTTGGCTAGGCCAGAGTCCTGCATAACATAACTTATTAAATAAATGTTTTCGATCAGGGCCATGCTCACAAGCTAGATTTCTAAAGGGGTCCCTAAAACAATTGTATATAATAAGTCTATTGATATTGTTATGTACCATGAAGGTTACATTGTATGCTTTTGGTTTGATACAATTAAATAAACTGAATCTGAACTTGAACTTTGGATCTTAAGAATTGAAGGCAAGGATAGAATACAAATCACAGAAACAACTATCTGTTAGGGTAACATAGAACATAATTCTAACTTTTATAAGCAAATTTTGGAGTCACATGTCTTCTTCAAAGATCCTACCTTAGACCTTAGTTCATTCGCAATCCACATGTGGACTTGATCTCGCAAGGGCCGCACGATAACGGCTGAGGCCAGCTTCATCCGTTGTGTTTCGTTCAACAGTCCCTATATCCACATGGTTGATGTGGTCTCCCCTCTTCCTTCTCCCTGGGTTTCCCATGTGAGGCGTCCTGTCGAATGTTGTTTCCTGGCATCCTAAGGACATGATCCAACCATTTCAGCCTCGTTTTGTAATTACTTGGCTGAGGAGCTTTCGTTGTTTGATTCCTCACGTCTTTCATTGTGATGTGTCCCTCCAGTGATGAATATTAAGCAATTCCCTTGCTTAACCTAAAAAGACTGGGGGGCACATTCAGCACCCCCCCTCGACATTTTTTGCGATATGACTTTGCAACGCGACAAAAAATTCGCCGAGCTGTGTGACTATTCTTTCAAGTTCCGCGCAATTTTTAGACCAAATTTGTGATGCCGCGGGTACGCGTTTGCCGAAATACGTAACATGTTTGTAACCGTTGCGTAGATACCACAAAATCTCAAATACGTGAATTTTGTGTACAATCTCAAGCAAATTGTGTTTTTAAGGCCCACAAATCATAATGTAGCATATTTTTCTTTTAATGATTAAAATCATGTTAATATTTAAAATAGTATCTATTATGATCTAAAAATAGTGTCACCGAAGGATTTCCATGAAAAAACAATCAAAAACAAAAAGTCGAAAACCAGAAATCACATAGAAATTAAAACAATAAATAACATAAAAAAAATCATAAATACAGACTTTTTTTAATACACATTTCCCAAGAACCTTCAAAGAGCCTGTAAACGCAAAAATTACACTTTAGGGCTTAATTAATAATTAGGCAAATCTTTGATTTTTCTTGATTAAATTGCATAATAATTAGCAATGAAATTTTTCGGAGAATATGATCTTCAGTTTGGAGGCATGCCGTTTGAAGTACGCGCGTGCCAATTTTCGGCGCGATCGCGCGCTCAACGGCCGAGATCTTTAGGGAGGCTGAAATGAGCCCCCCCCCCCCCCCCAGTCTTTATTGTTGTCGAAAATACCCAGTCTTTTTAGGGTTAAGGCCTCAGTGGTGGAAAGCATCGAGCTTTTGTGCCTTTGTGATGCAGTGGCAATTAACTTTATATTTATATTAGAATTAAATCATGCGCTTTGGTCGCTTCTGACTGGAATATCATAATCATCTCAGGGAAGCACATTATTCGTCAGGGATTGGTAGAATTGCTTTCAGGAGAATGATGACAAGTTATTTGTATTTGTGAACTGAGGACTCGGTAAACTCAATCAAGATTAACTTTTGGTTTAACGGGGTAGCACCAACTCTACTATATACCCACATAGACGGAGTATTCCCAAAATGGACTCCTATTGAATGCTGCAGAACCATCATTAACCCTCTTCCCATATGTTGTGCGGGTGAGTGAAGTCCGTTAAAAGGAATCCTCTTCCCATTGTTGTGCAGGGAGTGATGTGTAGGTTGTAGAAAGGAATAGATTCATAATATTCCTGAGCAATTGAATGAGGTTGGTAGGTGGAGTGCTGTGAGACTGACTAGACGCAAATGCACACTGGTAAAACCAATCTGCTCTGAGGGTTAGGGTGGATGGAACCACAGAGGGTTGGTAGAGTGGAGTGCTGTGAGACTGACTAGACCAAGGTACACTTGGAAGCAACAGCTTTTGTTCTGAGGTGGTGATGAGTATGGCTAACAAGGGCAATGATAAATACATTTGAAAAATAAATAAAAACAAAAGAAAGAAAAAGAAACTAAATTAAAAAAAAACAAAGACACTTGGCTCCAAGACTAGAACTAATCAGAAGGCATTCTTATGGTGATATCTGGACTATTGACATTTGACCTACAAAATTGGATCTTAAGTCCTTCCTATGGTGATAAATCAGCATCATTAATTTCATTAGTTTTTTAATGATCTGCTAGGCGCTACTGATTTTGGTAAAACTGTCGCCTGTGTTGCTGTGAACTTAATCGCCCATCAGATTCCTCAAGCCTATATCCACTGTCGTTTTTCTAAATGATAACAATGATAACATGGCATTTGAATTCAAGATCTCACGCTGAGATAGGCAATACTGGAATTTAAAATGAGCCTTCTGTGGACCTGTGACACTACATTTACAAAATCTAATCATATTTCTTCCTATAATAATAAATATATATGAAATGTGAGGTTCCTATCTCCGGCGAATCTTAAGATAATGCGAGAAGAGGAAAAACGAGACATGGATACGGATGAGCCTAAAACATGCCTTTTGTAGATTGGAGGTCATAAAAACAAATTTTCTTAATGATGTTAATTGTGCTTGTATGTCCTTATAGTAAAAAATTTAGGATATTTATGTTTAAAAAAAAAGATTCTTTGAGCAAGAAAAGCGCGAAATAAACAAAAAAAAAAAATGATGAAGAAATATAATGTAAAACTCTGCCTCTATTTGATAATTAGAATGTTTCATGAAGTATTACCTGTTAATGGAGATAGACGCAAGGAGAAGAGTGTCTTGCAAAGGTAGGGAGACATTGAATAATGAGTTCAAGTCCTTTTACATGTTCATCATTGAATCTGAAATTTCCTTGCGTGACTTGTAGGAAAGAGAGCCTTGAAAATATGATATAATTAGGTATTGATTATTGAACTCAGAAAGCCGATGCGCCAACCCCTTGAGGAGACATAGACAAGTCTTGATCTTGTTTTGCGTAGGTTAATAAACGGATTCTCAAGTATATCGTTTGCAATTAGGGTGGTGCGATTGATCATTGTTTTCTATTGCGACAAATGTTAATAGTGGAAAATAAACCTCGATTCAGTGATGGACATATAATTTATTTTTACATTTACATAGTTTCATGAAATATTTTAATATTGTTTTGGAGTAGTTGTCAATTTATAAGGGCTGCGTTTTGAAGCTGGCACCCTTGTGTTACATCACCTAGGATCTAAAAATCATGCAGTATGTCAGGATCAAGTGTCATAACTTTTGAAGTATTACTCTAACGCTACAAAAGTAATACATCTTCGTGAAAGGAAATGTCCTGTAGATTTAAAATGCCATTCACGTACTAATGTAGGGTGAAAAGTAGTAACATATTTTGATTACAATATTAATTTTTGGGGCCCTAACTTGTTTTACCTGCAGCCCAAATATTTTGTTCTCGCGTTGACGAGGTCGTAATTGCTCACATTTAATTGCTCCTTGAAATTCTTCAGAAAAATATTGTTTGTAGGGGGGGTTTCTTCATTTAGATAAAAAATTCTTAACCATAAAGGGCTCAAATATTTTGGTCAGACCTGGGCCAAGGAGGGGCTTGCCCCCTCCTGCAAGATCTTGACCATGGTGGGCGCCAATGTTTCAAAACTTGCATGTAGTGGGCCTATGTTATGGAGAAAAAGCTACAAAGTTTCAGGCCTATCCTCAAGTACATATTTGAGTTATCTGCATCTATTACGTCACCTCAATACAAGCAGGAACTGTTTGAGTTACCTTTATTACAATACACTATTTGTCAATGTGAATTGTCATTTTAGACAGCGCTCAGCGCGGCAATTGTTGCGGAACTGGGCATTACCAATATGCCTGGAACTTTAATAACTGTGGTGTAAAAGATGCATGAGGACTCTAAAGCTATCAGCCTTAAAAGCTCACAGCACAAAATAAATATCCCATAAAAGTTTTCACGGGTATATATGTTTCGAAGCAAAATCCATAGACTTTGTGTGTACCTCTTCCTCCCCTGCCAGCTCCCCCTCAACCACCCTTGCCTCACCGTATTTCTTATCGCTGCTGTTTCGCGATTTCAAGTCGAGTATGTTCAAATTGACAGGTTTGATAGACTTCATTCAGCTTTCAAAACACCAATTTATGGTAATACCCCTCTACTTTAGCCAAGGATAATGCATACATTAACTGAAAAAGAAATGTTGGAAAAGCGAACAAAACCAACCTTTTGGGCGAGTTCAAAACAGCATGGCATATGTATTTCTGTAAGGAGCAAGGCATGTCTCTTATCCACTTGTCTTTCAACATTTACCCAGAATCGTACAAATGATAAAGGAATTATTCAATTTCATTTCAAAACCTCTGGTTCTGTAGGATTACTACAAATAATCCAATATGTTTACAGAACATATCTAAATTTTATATTTATATATAAAATCAAGAACGCCACTGCAAAGTTAAAACAAAACACAATGAAACGAAAATGCGACTTCATAATTAGATAAAATATCATATCTAAAAAATAACACTGACAGATATACAGAAAATATGATACCCTTTGAATAGAGGAATTAATTACCCTCTGATATTCTCGAGTACACACTTACAATGTACACATACCTGTAGGATGACCATTTGATCTCAATGAAGTAGCAAACTCTCCATTGAGATGCATGTCAACCAGTTTCAGGCTCATTCAGGTGGGCATATACACACACTGCTTCAGCTAGGTGATGTGAATGCAGGCTGGTGTTGAAGAGGTGGCATCCCAGAATGTCATTGTTTTTGTGCCTTGAACCTGCATTGTTAGTGGATTCATTAATGAGATATCATACATTCACATGTAATGGGTCATATGGAAGTGGACCTAAGATTCCTATTTAAAGGTACTGATTTCATGATGTGACTTCTGATTTCATGAACAAAAGATGAATTATCAATTGTATTACAATGTATTCTCTTTCCTCATGTCATTGTCAAAGCAATTTTGATCGAAACGATAGAATTTTCCTAGTTTTGCAAATTTTGGAATTGATTGTGTTGGAACTCTTATTCTTGCCCAAGTATAGACTAGAAGATACATTAACTGCATTACAATGTGTTAAACTTAATACTTATAATGCGATGACAATCAAGTTTGAATGAAGCACACAATTTATCATAGTGTAGAAATCGAACGCATATTCTTAACTTGTATGTGGTGCACTCTAATGTACATGTACATATTTTTGTTAAACAGAGTGTACAGAGAGAAAGCTCTCTATCCATTTATACACTTTTGAGTTTATAGCACTTGCAGTGTGCAGCTATACGTCATGTGTTTCAAGAAAAGCAATACAACCAAATGGTAGGCTAATGCAGGATTCAATATATTCTTCGTGTAAAAATAATTAACATTTATTTTAAATAATGGATTGTGTTTTAACATTTTGTAGTATACTTTTCTATAATACTGACATGATGTCTCTGTCTAATTAAATTCATATTCGATTCACCAGTATACAAGAATCTATATTAGGGAAGTACCTTTTTAACCTAAAAGGGCCGGGGGGGGGGGGGGGCTAATCAGCCCCCCCCTCGACATTTCGCGCAGTCTTCGCTGAAAAAATTGTCGCGCTGCGCGCATTTATGATTTTTCTCCTTAGCATCTTACCAACTTTTAAAGATTTTTTTTTCTTGAAAAAATTGAGCGTACGGTTCGGAAGTTGCGCAACATTATGTAATGCAGTGCAGACTCAAAAACCAAGATTCTGTATTTGTGACAAAAATAGGAAATGGCTTGTCAGCTAAAATCACTATTTCTGTATTAAATATGTTATTAGCCATATTTTGTTGATATTTGCCTAATCATTAAAGAGATAATCAATGACCAAGGTAATTCCCACAAAAAGACAAGAAAATAACCAGTCGAAAAACAAGAAACTACATAAGAATTCAAAAACAATAAACTACATAAGCACAATGACATTAGAGTAGCGCGGATTTTTTTCATGTACAATTGTTAGAATGCTAAAAAGAATAATTACGACCAAGAATTTAGCATCGTAGAGCCTAATTTTATGATTAGAGCATAAGTATGATTCATGGCATAAATTAGCATAATTAATTAATATAATAAACCAAGAGATTATTTTGGAAAACGAACTATACAGTCTTGTAGATTAGCACGGCACATCTACAATTGTGCAAATTTTTCGCAGGGCGTATCCGCGCGATCGGCGGCCGAGATCTGAAGGGGGGCTAATCAGCCCCCCTTGCTGTGAGATGGCAAATAATAACCCGGCCTTTTTTGGTTAAGGCAAGAAATAGGATAACGGATGTGTAATTCAAACTCCGATTGTTTTCCAAATTCCCCAAATACTTTATATTGACCTTGTCATGTCAGAATTAGTCACATACGTGTAAGGATGAAGCATTATGATCTCAATGAGAGCAGAACTCCTCATTGAGATCATGTGCACCAGTTTCAGTGTCATTCAGTGCAGGCATACACACACACTGCTTCAGCTAGTGATGTGATGCAGCTGGTGTTGGAAAGGTGGCAATCTCCAAATGTCAGTTCTGAACCTGCAGTGTTAGGTGATTAATTATGTAGATATCATACATCACATGTAATGGGTCATATAATGGACCTAAGAATTCCAATAATATACTGATTTCATGGCATTGTACTTCTGATTCATGCATAAGATGAAATTACATTTATAAATGTATTCTTCTTCTCATGTCATTTCAAGCAATTTTGAATCAAGTTGGAAGAAATTTTCCCTAGTGTTTTTCCAATTTGGAAATGCATTTGTTTGGAACTCTTATTCTTGCCCAAGTATACAACTAATAGGCATTAACTGCATGTACAATGTGTAAAACTTACTACAGATGGTGATGACAATTAAGTTTGAATTAATGCACACAAATGTTATCATAGTGTATAATAACCATAATGTTTAACTTGTTTGTGTGCCTTTAGACTGTACATGTACATATTTTTTGTTAATAGTGGTGTTCATGTACAGTAACTGTCTAATCCATTTTATACTTTTGAGTTTACACTAACATGTCCATGCAACATGTGTTTCCAAAGAAAGGCATACAACAGATGTGTAGACATAAGTGCAGGATTCACTATGTTCTTTGTGTAAAAACTAATTCATACATTTTATCTAAATAAATGGATTTGTGGTTTTGCACATTTATTTTGTAGTATATTTCCTTTAGTACTTCGACATGATGGCTTCTGTCTATAAATTCAAATGCGAATTCACCCAGTATACGTCAATTATATTGGGGATTATTCATTTTAAGGGCAAAGAAGATAGGATAATGGATGTGTAAATTCAAAGCGTCCTGTCAATATCATCTTTATATTGACTCGTCATTTCAAAGGAATTATCAGCATACCTGAAGGATAAAGCATTTGATCTCAATGAAGAGCCGCAGAACTCCTCATTGAGATCCATGTCATGCAGTGTCAGGTCATCAGGTGAGGCATAACACACAGCTTCCAGCCAGTGATGTGATGCAGCAGTTTGTGGTTTTTGGTTTTGGGGGGGTTTTTGACAGTACATTCGCAAGAGACCCAGTGTTTGACCTGCATTGTTAGTGGATTATAAATGTGATTATCATACATTTCACATGTAAAGTGGTCATGATGAAATGGACTAAGAAATCTTAATTTACTGATTTAATGCATTGTATTCTGAAGTTGCATGACAAAGATGAATTTATTCTATATTATTAAATGTATTCTCTTCCCGTAATTCAACAATTTTTGATTCAAACATTGGTTAGAATTTTCCTAAGTGTCCAAGTTTTGGAATTTCAATGGTTTGGGAACTCTTATGTTGCACAAGTGATACGACCTACAATAGCATTAAACTGCATTTCATGTGTAAAACTTACTACAATGATGATGAAATCATTTGAATAATGCACATAAATTTATCACAGTGTAAACACACCATGTTTTTAAACTGTATGTGCATTAATGTACATGTACATTATTTGTTAACTAGTGTGTACATGTAATTTCTCTAACCATCCACTTATACTACTTGTGAGTTATACACTGCAGGCATGTATACATGTACGTGTTCAAAGAAAGCAATGAACAGAGGTGTACGACGCTAAGTGCAGGATTCATTATGTCATTGTGTAAAAAGTAATCATACAATTGTATTTAGAATAATGGATTGTGTTTACAATTTTTGTAGTATACTTTTCCTTAATATGACAGATGTCTCAGGCTGTAAATTCAATTGGATTCACCAGTATACGTCAATTGTATTAAGGGATCAGCGTTTTTAAGGCAAAAGATAAGGATAATGGATGTGTAAAGTTTCAAACTCCATGTCAGATATCCATACTTTATATATGACCTCTTTTCAATTGCCACACAGTACTCACATACGTGTAAGGATGAAGCCTTTGATCTAAATAGAGCCGAAATCCTCATGTGAGATCCATTCTAAGCAGTGTCAGGTGAGTCAATGAGGCATGACACAGCAATGCTTCTATGAGGTATGTGAGAAGCTGGTGTTGGTAAGGTGACACTCCGAAGCAGCATTTATTGACCTACAATTAAAGTGGATTAATAAATGTAGATGTGATCAAACATTCAGCAGGTAAATACTGGTCATATGAATGGACCTAAAATTCCTAATTAAATACTGATTTAATGTATTGTACTTCTGAATTCATGAACAAAGATGAATTAATCATGTTTTTACATCGGTATTCCTCTCCCTCATTGTAATTCAGCAATTTTTGATCAAACATTGGTTAGGAATTGTTCCTATTTTTCAAGTTTGTGGAATTCATCGTGTTTGTAACTCTTATTGGTTGCACAAGTATAGACAAGAATTAGCATAACTGCATTTACAATGTGGTATAGAACTCTACAATGTGTGAAAACAATTTGAAATAATGCGACGATAAAGTTTATACCAGTGTAAATCAACATGTTTCTTAACTTGCTTATGTGTGGCACTTTAATGTACATGTACATTATTTTGTTAAATATGTGTGTGTACAATGTAATTGTCTCTCTAATCACTGTATACTATCTTGTGGAGTTTACACTTGCAGGTGCATCGCAATAACATGTATGTGTTTCAAAAGAAAATTGGCAATACGACAGATGGTGTATGACCTAAGTGCAGGATTCACTTATGTCATTGTGTAAAAAAGTATATCATTTACGATATTCTATTGTAATAATGGATTTGTGTTTTACGCATTTTTGTAGTATACTTTTCCTTTAATACTGCAGATGCGTCAGTCTGTGAAATTCATAAGTTGCGGATTCACCAGTATAAGCAAGAATTTATATTAAGGGGATTATCGGTTTTTTTAAGGCAAGAAGAAGGTATAATGGATGTGTAGAATTCAACTCGCATGTCTAATTCATACTTATTATTGACTCGTCATTGCCATGAATTATCACATACTGTAAGGATGAAGCCATTTGTCTCAATGAAGAGCCGAACTCCTCATTGAGATCATGTCATGCAGTATCAGGTCAATTCAGTGAGCATAACACACATTGCTTCAGCTAGGTGAGTGATGCGGTGGTGTTTGACAGTATTTTAGAGAGAATCATGATTTTGACCTGGCAATGTAATTGGATATAAAAATGTAGATATCATACATCCACATGTAATGTTGACATACTGTGTAACATGTGACTGGGTGTATGAATGAACCAGGTCAGGCTGTGTTTAGAAGGTGACTTTCCGAGCTTCAGTATTTAGACCTGTAATGTAAGGTGTATTTATAACAGTAGTTCTCTACAGTCTAAGCAATCATACTTTATTTACTCAATTAAACACCTCAAAAGACCCTCAAGAGAATTTCATTATCAAAGACTCCAGATGACTTCATATGACATGCAATATGAACAGGGTGATAAAAGAATTAGTGTCTAATTCTACTGCACTTGTGAATTATATTTCTTTACATTTCTACTGCCTTTTATGAACTAGAACCAAGCTTAGGATCCAAGTAAAAACAGCTAGTCATGTAAATGATATGCGCTTGTATGCAGCTTCTATGGGTAGTCCACAATTGTAACAATGTATGACCAAAAGTTGTTGTGTGTGTGGCTTTTAGATTTTGCCGACCACATTAAGATTAAAATAAGTGAGAACCATTCTAATCTTAAACTCACCTTTGATCCTCTACTTTTCTGGCAAGTGTTTGTAAAGAATCAATATGAGGATGTAATCATTTAGATGAGCCTTCCGTTCAAAGATGTAGGAGCATATAATTTTCAGCCACATCAACTGACATTGTAGGTCCCACTCCCTCTCTGAATAATGAGATATCCTAATAAATAGAGAGAACATCATGTTGTTAGATGTTCAGTTTAAAGCACTGTAATATAAAAAAAAAGTATAAATATGGAATGACATAATCGTCCTGTATGTAGCTGTGAAAATATGACTTGTCCATGCTCAAAACCACCAAAAAAGACAACTGAATGTGTTTTGGTTTTTATTCCTCCTGATTCAAGCTTTCAGTGATATCAAACACTTCCAGTTTACTATAAGTATACCAACATGAATTACCATGTGAGCAAGAGGAGTATCAATGAGATCTTACGATTGCACTAGAAAAAAATTTGGCTGTCTCATGTCAAGTGCTGCCTCTTGTTGTATATTTGAATATTTTAGTGTATGGTCACAATTAACGTGTTTTATCTGATAAATGTCTAGAACTCATAATTTTAGATAGTTTTGTAGCAATTTGATTCTCTACTTCATAACTCACAAATTATAATCGAGTCATTGGTATACATGTACCTTTGCAACTTGGATTATAAAATATGAACAAAAATAATTCACATTAGTATCCTCATCTAATTTTATAAACATGGTATATGCCTGCCAGGTGATTGCAGTTGTTGTACATTATTTGATTTTGTTAAACTCTGTTGTTATAGTGCTTCTTTGCAGTTAAGTGAAGATGTAAAAATGTGTTATAGTGTGTCACTATAAATGAAAAGGTGCGTGTACTTATATTTTCTACCATCGTTCGTTTTTTGGCTGTTTTTTAGCACTAGTCTGTGCGTTCTTGAACAAAATGATAAAGGTTTTGATAACAAGTTTTGTATCATGTGGTGAAGCTCAGTTAATGTGTAACTCCTGGAGTTTCGTTGTTTTAATTGTAATAACACTTCTGCATGGTTGCATCTTCTAAGTTAGGGTGATGCGAAAGGGCGCCGTCAGTAACAAATGTATGGAATTTCGATTTTGTGTTGGTTTATTATGGGGAAGAATAGTTTCTCTGCCAAAGTTTTGGGTATTAATATTAAATTTTGGTAGAAATTTGAGTGATATTAAGCATGAAAGCAAAACACAGCCACTTTTGATATTTATCGATGTCAAGGGTACTAAGTATGTGCTTGATGGCGAATAAAACAGTTTTCTCTTTTAAAGCAATGTGGACAACATATAACTACATTTGATCGGTTTTGTGCCAATTCCTTTTTTGTTACCAAAACTATACACCAGGTTTAAGTGAAATATTATACTTCCAACATTGCATTTTATATTGTGCTATTATATAGTTCAAGAAACGGAAACACTTATTATACTTACATTTACATTTAGTACAAGTTTGATTTATCAATACTTCTTTCAGCGAGATATATTCCATATTTCCTTTCTTATCATTGCAGTCTACATAATATTGGTGGTGGAGTCAATAAATTGATTATTGTTTTTACATTGAACCTACATTCAGTACTTGAATTATCAACACTTTATTCAGTGAAATATATTAAATATTTTATATTAATATTTAAGTTATATATGTTGGGGGTGAATAATGGAAACATTATGGTTTGTATTTCACAACTCAATCTATCAGTACTTTATTCAGTGAAATATGTTCAGTACTTTATGTTATTTAAGTTATATGTGTTGGGGGTAAATAATGGAAGCATTATGGTTTGTATATAGGGGAGACTGGGGTAATTATGGCCCCCTTTTTCACATTTTCTATTACTACCATTAAATGAAAAGTCCAATGATATTCTAAATATGTAAAAATACAGTCGATCCATATACCTATAATATACAAAGGAAATTATAAACCTGCTACTTCTCATTTGCATATTAATAAGCATTATGTTAACAACTTTGGGGGCCATAATTACCCACGGGTTGGGGTATTTATGGCCCCTATTGTAATGACTGTATGAATTCAAAGATATTATGCTAATTAATGATGGTAATGTTTAATAAA
>CALNVZ010003435.1:19509907-19526466 GCA_940671915.1 Paracentrotus lividus | reverse complement strand
ATATTCGAGTCCTATTTTGTTGTGTCGACGTGTTGTACTGCCGCGCTCTACTTGAAGCGGAACCAAACCACAGGGCCGCGGAGCGCGGGGGGGGGGGGGGCTGAGCCCCCCCCCCCACTTTTTTCAGCCGACGTGTACAAAAAACGCAAAAATGACACATACATTTGTGATTTTAGCCTGTTCAGCCCCCCCCCCCCACTTTCAGCTCAGCCCCTCCACTTTCAAAAACGCTCCGCGCGCCCTGAACCATAGGATCTTGTGGCCAGTAAGGGGAGCTTGATGTTGGCAACGGCGGCGGTGTCGGATGTCGAGTTCGAGTCATTGTCTTTTTTCTGAGCGGAGATCAACGAGGACCGCACCAGCTACGTTCGACTGTCAGTCATTGTGGATGAACGTCGGGAGGTCACCAATGTGGGATATTTTCACTCACCAGGCTGCGTTAGTTGATTCAAATGTCCTGTTCATCCGATCCGAGGGGCGCGATCGAGAAGAATATTATATAATCCCGAAGTGGAGTATTTAGTTCATGGTATTGCACAAGTCCCGATGATATAAATAATGAACGAAAGATGACATTAAAATATATACACAAGTATAGATGCGAAGCGAGGGGTATATAATGTCAGCATATATTCGAGATGGAATATATAGCAGATGGATATCTTACAAATTGATGATGAAGAACGGAAGTTGGACGATATAAGAGTTCGCTGATGATCAAAAGCGATAATAAATGCGATGTGTGAAGTTGGGATATGTTCACGAAAGTCACAGGAATATAATCAGTTCGGAGAACTAATATTAACGTAAACGATTTATTCCAGTTATTGGTATTCCAAAGAAATATTAGTATTCGGGCGCGACAACTTGTAGAGGTTTCCCACGTTGGAATCGAAACAAGAAGTGTCCGAGCGCGAGAAAAAGAAGAATTGGGTGAGAAGGTCTCTTTCGAGCACATGGAATAATTTATGTCATTGTGAATTTCCATGTCAATAACTCCGTTTCCATGCGAACGGAGGAGTGGCATCGTGTCAATGACTTTCAAATGTTGAATATTAATATTTTCATAATAATACAGTATTCGCAGAAGTTAAAACAAAGACAGGACGCGACCGGAAAATGTTAAACAAAGAACTCCAGTGCAAAGTGTCAATGTGGCTTAAAAGTACGATTAATTATTTACAAACTGGCGTCTAGATGATGTGGAGTTCTACATATCTATACCAACAAAAAAGTAAGTCCCCCCTTAATCAAAATGATGTAACTTTTGATCAGGGATTTTGGCGAATTAATTACATGTGCTGTAGGTATTTTATCAGCTTCCATTTTAATGAATTTACTGAAATCGTTAAGTCATGCTTCAATGAGCACAGTTAAAAGGCAAAAAATGTCACTTTTTCGAAAGTCACAAGGTTAGTTTCATAACTTTAATTCAATAATATTGGAACAAATTGAAGCTTTTTTAACAAAAGATTTGTTCAGAAAGGGTTTTGCACTAATTTTTTAACACACTAAATGACTTTTGCATTAAATTTCAATCGGTTGATGAACATGAGGTAAAATTTGTAAAAACGTGCATTTTTTAACAAATTTTACTTTTAAGATTATTGATTATGAAGGAATATGCAATCTGGAAAGAGTATTTTAAACAATATCCATCAATCACGGTTGAATGACACTGTATAAGAACAAAAAAGCATATTTTTCAATTTCTAAGTAAGTATCGTTCCGTTTTGTGTAATAAAATCATTTTATCAACATTTTTTTTGTGATATGTGTTCAAATAATTTTTTTCAAATGATGCTATGGCATTTTATTAATAAAATTCACGCTTCAATGAACACGTGATACGTGAAAAGCCATTTTTTTCGTTGCGGACTAAATTCAATCGCTTACTTTCGATAATTGTCACAGACCTTCTGATGGTTCATTTGATTGAGTTTCTATCGAAAAATTCCAGTGTTTTTTATGCTTCAGTGAGCAGAAGTTATAGAAAATATGAATAAGAAAGATTTCAGAGCTTTGGCCCACCCCGTGCCTTATCATATTCTCAATTTAGCGTTTGTTCTGGTTAGTTAACACCCCTGAAGTTGTGTGCCAAGTTTCGTGCCAAAAAACTCGCAGTAGAATTAACAAAAATCATCGATGAACTTAAGCCGGAATTTCAATTTTGTTAAAATTTTGATTTCCTCTCCATGACATTGTGTACAATCTCTGAAGAAAAAACAAGCCCAATCAACATGCGTGGAACTTTTTTAACAAAAAGGTGTTGAGTAATATTGTTTGGCGGTTATGTTAATAACTTCATCGACTAACGTATGTGCGAAATGAGATAAAACCTTTGTGTCATGCATGAATAAACATACGTTAAGGCAAAATTGTCTTTACAAGTCACAAAGTCACATTTAAAGTGTGCTCACCTCGTCCCATGACACGACGAATAGTGCTCATTTTCTCACAAATGTGTTGATGATGTTGATGATAATATCTGATGTCAATCTTTGAATAGAATTATGGATTTTTACATTTTTGGAGCCTGAACATAATTCTTAAATTGTGCTCATCATTCCATGAAAATAGTGAAAA
Organism: Paracentrotus lividus; assembly: GCA_940671915.1. Taxonomy (NCBI): domain Eukaryota; kingdom Metazoa; phylum Echinodermata; class Echinoidea; order Camarodonta; family Echinidae; genus Paracentrotus; species Paracentrotus lividus. The sequence continues at coordinate 19,523,880 of CALNVZ010003435.1, read as the reverse complement.
GTATCGGGAATGGGTGTGTGTGGTTTGATGATCAAATTTTCCATGATAAGATCGCAACCAAAACAATTAAAAGACAAGGTAAAAAGAAAATTTACAAAATTGTTAGTTTTTAGCAGCCTCCAAAAGACCCTTGTGACTTTTGAAAATGTCCATTTTTGGCCTTTCAACGTTGACACTCATGTATGTCTAGGATCGATGTCATTTTTTCACAGGGAAGGTAACTGCAATAAATGATAAAACTTTCCATCCAAAATTATTGCACTCAAACAAGCCTCGTTCAAAAGTTTACATTCGTTTTGAATTTAGGAGGGGACTTACTTTTTGTTGTTGTATATAATTATCCAATATCCTTCTGTAGTATCTCTTTTCTATATCTTCGATTTGTAGTTTTTTTTCCCCCACATTCATTATCCAGTGTTCATAATGTTGTTTTTATTTGCTCTTTCCATTTTTACTTTGTTTGTTTGCCGATTCCATTCTTTCCCGTACGTTTCTTCTCCATCTCAAACACTCTTTAATCCGCCCCACTATCTCTCTCATCATTCTCGTTTGATCTTACAATAATCTCTCATTGTACCCCTCTCACACGTCTGTCTTCAATTCTCTCTCTCTATCTATCATTGTTTTTCAATTGCATGAAAAATATATCCTTCTCAAACACTTGTCTTCAATTTCTCTTTCCCCTTCTACTCATTCTCATTTCTTATATCTTTCTCATCTATTCCCTCTGCACACCCTCTGGGTTCTAGATTCTCTCCGTTCCCCTCTCTCTTTCTCTTCTATTTTTTTCACTCTTTAGATTGTATATAATTCATCCAATATCCTTCTTGTATATCTCCTCTCTATATCCCCAGATTTCTGTTTTCTCAATTCATTATCCAGTGTTCATAATTTTGTTTATATTTTGCTCTTTCTTTTACTTTGTTTGTTTGCTGGATTTCCATTCTTCCTCGTACGTTCTTTCTCCATCTCAAACACTCTTCACCGCTTACGTTAATTGTTGTTGCTTACCTCTCCCCCGATATCGCCCAGGAGGTACGCGATCTCCTATTACCAAGCCTCCATCAAATCCCTACACAACGTTGAACGCGGCCCTTGTCTCTCGTACTTCGGAGTCGGAGCAACGCCGACTCCAGCAACATTTGACTGAAGAGGAACTCGGTGATCGGAAACCGACTCAACTTTTACGTCGGATGAAACAGCTACTGGGCAATCGTGTGCTTGAGGACAGTATTCTACGTCAGCTGTTTGTTCAGCGAATGCGAATGCCAACTAACGTGCAACAGATATTAGCGTCGTCGAGCAACGCACTCACTATCGCACAGGTGGCCGAACTCGCCGATCGAATCCTGGCCGTTGCCACGTCCCCCACCTACTGGTACGTCCTTTCAGCAATTGCAGGATGAGGTACACCGGTTGGCGACGCAGATGAACACGTTATCCCTACAACTTCGGGATCGAGATCGTAGTCGCAGTCGAGGTCGATCAACCACGCGAAGGAACGGTGCGACCTCACCGCGAAGTAGCAGCCCCACTCCGCCCACTGACTTCGACGAGTGCTGGTATCATCGCACGTATGGCGAGAACGCTCGTCGATGTCGACCACCCTGCCGACGATCATCATCTTCATCTATAAACCAGGGAAACGGGAACACCAGCGGCTGATGGCGACGAGCCTCACTGGTGCCCCTAACAAAAGTCGCCTTTTTTACATCACTGACCAACAATCAGGAATGCGTTTCCTGATCGACACGGGAGCGGAGGTCAGCGCTGTCCCTCCATCAAAAACTGAAAGGCGATCGTCACCGTCCAACCTCAAATTGCAGGCAGCGAATCACTCCAGCATCAACACGTATGGAGAACGTTCCCTTACTCTCAATTTGGGTCTGCGACGTGTCTTGCGATGGGTCTTCATCATAGCCGACATTCGATACGCCCATCCTCGGAGCCGATATCCTCGCTCAATTCGAACTCCTCGTCGATCTCCGCCATCGTCGCCTCATTGACGCCACCACAAGTCTCTCAGTAAATGATCTTTCTATGCCTTCTTCGTCGTCCGCGCCCCTGAAGCTGAAAACGGTCCAATCTACTGGCAACCGATTCGATGCACTTGTTCAAGATTTCCCTAGCATCACACACCCTGTATATGACAACGCTAGTGTCAAACACCAAGTCACACACCACATCGAAACGAGAGTGCCACCGGTTGCAGCTCGACCGCGCCGTCTTGCGCATGATCGTCTCAACGTTGCTAAAGCGGAATTTGACCATATGCTTGAACTAGGCATCATTCGCCCCTCCAAAAGCAACTGGTCGTCACCACTTCACATGGTCGAAAACTCCCGGAGACTGGCGTCCATGTGGCGATTACCGCGCCTTAAATCGCAACACCATTCCCGACCGATATCCAGTCCCACATCTTCAGGACTTTGCCGCTAATCTTGAAGGCATGACAGTTTTTTCTAAACTCGACTTGGTCAAAGCCTTTCATCAGACCCCAGTACACCCCGCTGACATTCGCAAAACGGCGATCACGACACCATTTAGACTTTTTGAGTACGTTCGCATGCCTTTTGGCTTACGTAACGCTGTTCAAACATTCCAACGCTTCATGGACGAGGTTCTACGCGGACTGCCATTCGCATACGCAAACGCTTCGCCGAATACGGCGTCATCATCAACCCTGCGAAGTGTCAACTTGGTGTAGCATCGCTTACATTTCTTGGACACGTCATCGATAGCAACGGCATCTCTCCTCTTCCAGACAAAGTCCAAGCCGTCCTCGACTTCCAACCTCCGTCATCACTTCGCAAACTACGGTAATTCTTGGGTCTAGTGAATTTCGTCCCCAGATGTGCCGATTTAATGCAACCTCTCACCGACAAGCTGAAGGGTGCGAAGAAGAAAAATCAGCTTGTAGGAACTCCACATCATCTAGACGCCAGTTTGTAAATAATTCATCTTACTTTTAGCCACAATTGACACTTTGCACTGGAGTTCTTTGTGTAACATTTTCCGGTCGCGTTTGTTCTTGTTTTAACTTCTGTGAATATATCGCTTTATTATGAAAATATTGAATATCAACATTTGAAAGTCATTGACACGATTGCCACTCCTCCGTTCGCATGGAAACGAGTTATTGACATGGAAATTCACCAGTGACAATAAATTATTCTATGTGCTCCGAAAAGAGACTTTCTCACCCAATTTCATCTTTTTCTCGCCTCCGACACTTCTTGTTTCGATTCCAACGTGGAAACTTCTACAAGTTGTCGCGACTCCGAGTAACTTGATCATTTCTTTGGAATACCAATAACTGGAATAAATCGTTGTGTTTAGTTCTCGCGAACTTTGATTTATCTCCGTTACTTTCGTGAACATATTCCAACTTCACATCAATCGCATTTATTAACGCTTTTCACCAGCGGAACTCTATTATCGTCATCTTCTGTTTCTTCATCTTCAACTTGTAATATATTCCATCTGCTATATATTCCATTCTCGATATATTCGCTGACATTATATTACCGATCGCTTCGCATCTATACGTGTGTATATATTTTCATGTCATCTTCGTTCAATTATTTATATTCCGCGCCCCTGAAACTGAAAACGATCCAGTCTACTGGCACCCGATTCGATGCACTTGTTCAAGATTTCCCTAGCATCACACACCCTGTGTATGACAACGCTAGTGTCAAACACCAAGTCACACACCACATCGAAACGAGAGGACCACCGGTTGCAGCTCGACCACGCCGTCTCGCTCATGATCGTCACAACGTTGCGAAAGCGGAATTCGACCATATGCTTCAACTAGGCATCATTCGCCCCTCGAAAAGCAACTGGTCGTCACCACTTCACATGGTCGCAAAGAAAACCCCCGGAGACTGGCGTCCATGTGGCGATTACCGCGCCTTAAATCGCAACACCATTCCCGACCGATATCCAGTCCCACATCTTCAGGACTTTTCCGCTAATCTTGAAGGCATGACAGTTTTTTTCTAAACTCGACCTGGTCAAAGCCTTTCATCAGATTCCAGTACACCCCGCTGACATTCACAAAACGGCGATCACGACACCATTTGGACTTTTCGAGTACGTTCGCATGCCTTTTGGCTTACGTAACGCTGCTCAAACCTTCCAACGCTTCATGGACGAGGTTCTTCGCGGACTGCCATTCGCATACGCTTATATCGACGACGTACTCGTGGCAAGCCGAACCCAAGACGAACACGAACACCATCTCAGGACGCTGTTCAAACGCTTCGCCGAATACGGCGTCATCATCAACCCTGCGAAGTGTCAACTTGGTGTAGCATCGCTTACATTTCTTGGACACGTCATCGATAGCAACGGCATCTCTCCTCTTCCAGACAAAGTCCAAGCCGTCCTCGACTTCCAACCTCCGTCATCACTTCGCAAACTACGGTAATTCTTGGGTCTAGTGAATTTCGTCCCCAGATGTGCCGATTTAATGCAACCTCTCACCGACAAGCTGAAGGGTGCGAAGAAGAAAAATCAGCTCATCACACTCACTCCCGATGAGATCACGGCATTCCACTTAGTCCAACGGGTGACCCGACATTTGCTCCTGCGACAATTGCTCCGGGCTTTATTTCGTCTAAGATATAGGGTTAGGGTTAGGGTTGTAATAGGGATTTATATTAGGTTTAGGGTTAGGTTTAGGGTAGGGTATAGTGTAAAGTCCCTGGTTGAAGTTAGTCATTCGATTAGTGTATGGAATTTATAGCGGAGCAATTGTCGCGGGAGCAAATGTCATTGATTCAGTGCAACGAGCTCTCTCTGACGCTACAATGCTGGTGCATCATGTGAAAAACGCGCCCTTGTGCCTACTCACCGACGCTTCGGACATCGGCGTCGGTGGCGTACTCCAGCAGCTGCACGAAGGGGTTTGGCAACCTCTTGGCTTCTTCTCCAGACGCATGAAAGATGCCGAGACTCGTTACAGTGCCTTCGGAAGAGAATTACTGGCAATATTCTTGTGCATCAAGCATTTTAGACACATACTGGACGGGCGTGCCTTCGTCATTTACACCGACCATAAACCACTCACCCACGCTCTCCACGCACGACCAGACCGATATTCGCCACGTGAGGTTAGACAACTGGATTACATTTCCCAATTCACACATGACTTGCCACACATCGCTGGGAAGAACAATTTGGCAGCTGATGCCCTCTCTCGAGTGCACATCAACAGTCTCTCGTCTGCCACGATCGACTTCGATGCCATCGCCACAGCCCAGGAGACCGATGACGACATCGCCCGACTCCTCAACGCTGACGGCCCACTCAAACTCTCACCAGTCCCTATTCCTTCATCGAATCGGACCATGCTGTGTGATGTCTCGACTGGATTTCCTCGTCCTTACATACCTGCCTCCTTCCGCTCATCGATCTTTCATTCGCTTCATGATCTATCTCATCCTGGGATTAGAACGACACAGAAGCTTATCACCGATCGTTTTGTTTGGGAAGGAATTAACCGAGATGTTCGAGCTTGGGCAAAGACATGTTTGAAGTGTCAGCAATGCAAGGTGCATCGCCACAGTAAAGCACCTCTTGGCACTTTCTCGACACCCGATGCCCGTTTCGACCACGTACACATCGACATCGTTGGTCCTCTGCCACCGTCGGATGGTCATTCATACCTCCTCACCTGCGTCGACAGTTATACACGGTGGCCTGAAGCATTTCCAATGGGAGATATTTCAGCTGAGACTGTCGCCAGAGTTTTCGTCACCCACTGGGTTGCTCGGTTTGGCACCCCATCGACTATCACCACAGACAGAGGTCGACAGTTCGAGTCCCACCTCTTTCGAGCCCTCACTAATCAGCTAGGTACGACACGCATACGCACGTCATATCACCCTGCCTCAAATGGTCTAGTGGAACTTTTTGCTGACGATTCTAATATTTTCTATTCTCATCAAAATCCGCAATCTCTTCTCAACATTGTAAATAATGAAATGAAACGGGTTCAAAACTGGATCAATGCTAACAAATTATCTTTAAATGTTGGTAAAACCCATTATATGTTATTTAGTAATAAATTAAAATCGCTACCTGGAAATGTTCTGATAAATAATACTACACTAAGTCAGGTTGAATCCACCAAATTCCTTGGTATTTATATTGACTCCGACCTGTCATGGAAGATACATTTGGACTATTTGTGTAAACTACTCTCTAGAAATACTGGCATTTTATATAAATTAAAGCATGATTTTCCAACTCGAATCCTTATTTCATTATACACGACTTTAATTTTGCCATATCTCAATTACGGCATTCTTGCCTGGGGTAATGGGACTAAAACTCAACAGGAGAAAATTCTTATGATTCAAAAACGAGCACTTAGAAACATTAACCATGCTGGATTCCTTTCTCATACAAGACCATTGTTTCTTAAAAATAAATTGCTTCGTATCGACGATATTTATATTTATAACTTAGGGATATTCATGCACCAACTGTCTGTTAATGAAATACCTGCGGAAATAGCCAAACTTTTTGAAAAGAACAGCTCAGTTCACTCATACCCCACACGTCAACGTAATTTATATCATCTACCACGTACACGAACTCTTTTTGCCCCAAAAAATGTTATATATACTGGTCCTAAGTTATGGTCTGACCTCCCCAAAACAATAATTGAATCAACCTCTTTGCATACTTTTAAATGTAAGCTAAAATGTCATTTATTAAAGGGTTACAAAACACAGGCGGAAAATGGCACAATGAGCAATTGTATTTTATAGTCCCATAAACATGTATGGTTATCTCAATATTGATGTATGTTTATAATGCAGTGCCGAGATGCTGTCGTCATTCTACAACAAATTACGACATCATCTCGGTACCGCTCACTTTTTTCCATTTGCGTATATCAATGTTGATGTATGTTTATAATGCAGTGTCGAGATGATGTCGTCATTACACATCAAAATAATGATTACATCATCCCGGTACGCCTCACTATTACCATTGCGTACAGATAGGTATAATGTAAAAAAAAAAATGATATGTTAATGCACATTTTTCAGTTACTCCTATTTATATATCTTTGTATTTATTTATTTCTTTATGTATTCTTATACATCATCTTCACAAAGGAGCCTATAATGTAACAAGCTTAGCTTTTAACTTAGGCTCCTTCATATTTCTTTCTTTCTTATGCTACTGATGTCATTCGTTTTATGATTTATCAAATAATGTATAGTTTTGAAATGACATATAATTGTTGTTCTTATTATTGTTTGATTGGAATATGTAAATAAACTTAACTGAACTGAACATCGGCAACTCAAATCATCTCTTATGACCCACGACGGGCCACGGTGGACAGAGAATCTGCCTTTGGTTCTCCTCGGCATACGCACTGCGGTGAAAACCGACATAGGTTGCTCAGCTGCGGAGCTCGTGTATGGAACCACGCTCAGATTACCTGGACAATTTGTTGCACCTGCAGAGACCTCCCACGATCACGACATGGACCCAGCGAATTATGTCAGCCGACTACGAAAGTTCATGCTAGACATTAAACCGACTCCGACTCGCCCTCAACACAAACCATCATTCGTGCATCAGGGTCTGAACACAGCTTCTCACGTTTTCATACGAGATGATGTTGTCAGAAAACCGCTCACGCCCCCTTACAAAGGCCCATATCCAGTTTTCAATCGTACTGACAAGTTCTTCGTGGTTGATCGCCATGGAAAGCATGATACAGTCAGCATCGAACCGTCTCAAACCAGCATTTATGGACCTCACACACGAATCACCATCTCTCTCCTCCCCACGACACACGCATCGTCAGACGAGCCCTCTGAACTGCCCAAGGACACACCCCCTGCCCCGCGCGCCCCGCCCCCCCCCCCCCCTCCGGCCTTCAACAACTCGCATCCGAACCTCTGCGCCCTGCCGAGCCCGCCCTGCGAAGGACTCGCTCAGGCCGTCGTGTGAAATGGAATGTACGCTTCGTCGAAACTATGGGGGGTGGCTGAAATGTGTATTTTACTCTTGTCTGATATTGTTTTCGTCTACTGGTTGTGAATCTTACTTATTTCGCGATCATTTTGTATATACCTTTTGACTTCGCCTTACCGTTTGCTACTTCATTAATTATGCAGCAATCTGGGGGGAGCTACTGTAGGAACTCCACATCATCTAGACGCCAGTTTGTAAATAATTCATCTTACTTTTAGCCACAATTGACACTTTGCACTGGAGTTCTTTGTGTAACATTTTCCGGTCGCGTTTGTTCTTTGTTTTAACTTCTGTGAATATATCGCTTTATTATGAAAATATTGAATATCAACATTTGAAAGTCATTGACACGATTGCCACTCCTCTGTTCGCATGGAAACGAGTTATTGACATGGAAATTCACTAATGACAATAAATTATTCCATGTGCTCCGAAAAGAGACTTTCTCACCCAATTTCATCTTTTTCTCGCCTCCAACACTTCTTGTTTCGATTCCAACGTGGAAACTTCTGCAAGTTGTCGCGACTCCGAATAACTTGATCATTTCTTTGGAATACCAATAACTGGAATAAATCGTTGTGTTTAGTTCTCGCAAACTTTGATTTATCTCCGTTACTTTCGTGAACATATTCCAACTTCACATCAATCGCATTTATTAACGCTTTTCACCAGCGGAACTCTAATATCGTCATCTTCTGTTTCTTCATCTTCAACTTGTAATATATTCCATCTGCTATATATTCCATTCTCGATATATTCGCTGACATTATATTACCGATCGCTTCGCATCCATACGTGTGTATATATTTTCATGTCATCTTCGTTCAATTATTTATATCATCTGGACTTGTGCAATACCATGAACTAAATACTCTACTTCGAGGATATATCCCTCTCGATCGCCGCCCCTCGGATGAAAAGGACATTGAATCAACTAACGCAGCCTGGTGAGTGAAAATACAATCATACTCATTTTCCCACAAGCTCATCACACTCACTCCCGATGAGATCACGGCATTCCACTCAGTGCAACGAGCTCTCTCCGACGCTACAATGCTTGTGCATCATGTGAAAAACGCCCCTTTGTGTCTACTCACCGACGCTTCGGACATCGGCGTCGGCGGCGTACTCCAGCAGCTGGTCGAAGGGGTTTGGCAACCTCTTGGTTTCTTCTCCAGACGCATGCAAGATGCCGAGACTTGTTACAGTGCCTTCGGAAGAGAATTACTGGCAATATTCTTGTGCATCAAGCATTTTAGACACATACTGGACGGGCGTGCCTTCGTCATTTACACCGACCATAAACCACTCACCCACGCTCTCCACGCACGACCAGACCGATATTCGCCACGTGAGGTTAGACAACTGGATTACATTTCCCAATTCACACATGACTTGCGACACATCGCTGGGAAGAACAATTTGGCAGCTGATGCCCTCTCTCGAGTGCACATCAACAGTCTCTCGTCTGCCACGATCGACTTCGATGCCATCGCCACAGCCCAGGAGACCGATGACGACATCGCCCGACTCCTCAACGCTGACGGCCCACTCAAACTCTCACCAGTCCCTATCCCCTCTTCGAATCGGACCATGCTGTGTGATGTCTCGACTGGATTTCCTCGTCCTTACATACCTGCCTCCTTCCGCTCGTCGATCTTCCATTCGCTTCATGATCTATCTCATCCTGGGATTAGAGCGACACAGAAGCTTATCACCGATCGTTTTGTTTGGGAAGAAATTAACCGAGATGTTCGAACTTGCTTAAAGATATGTTTGAAGTGTCAGCAATGCAAGGTGCATCGCCACAGTAAAGCACCTCTTGGCACTTTCTCGACACCCGATGCCCGTTTCGACCACGTACACATCGACATCGTGGGTCCTCTGCCACCGTCGGATGGTCATTCATATCTCCTCACCTGCGTCGACCGTTATACACGTTGGCCTGAAGCGTTTCCAATGGGAGATATTTCAGCAGAGACTGTCGCCAGAGTTTTCGTCACCCACTGGGTTGCTCGGTTTGGCACCCCATCGACTATCACCACAGACAGAGGTCGACAGTTCGAGTCCCACCTCTTTCGAGCCCTCACGGATCAGCTAGGTACGACACGCATACGCACTACGTCATATCACCCTGCCTCGAATGGTCTAGTGGAGCGACTACATCGGCAACTAAAATCGTCTCTTATGACCCACGACGGGCCACGGTGGACAGAGAATCTACCTTGGTTCTCCTCGGCATACGCACTGCGGTGAAAACCGACATTGGTTGCTCTACTGCAGAGCTCGTGTATGGAACCACGCTCAGATTACCTGGACAATTTGTTGCACCTGCAGAGACCTCCCACGATCACGACATGGACCCAGCGAATTATGTCAGCCGACTTCATGCTAGACATTAAACCGACTCCGACTCGCCCTCAACACAAACCATCATTCGTGCATCAGGGTCTGAACTCAGCTTCTCACGTTTTCATACGAGATGATGTCGTCAGAAAACCGCTCACGCCTCGATCCTTACAAAGGCCCATATCCAGTTTTCAATCGTACTGACAAGTTCTTCGTGGTTGATCGCCACGGAAAGCGTGATACAGTCAGCATCGACCGTTTCAAACCAGCATTTATGGACCTCACACACGAATCACCATCTCTCTCTTCCCCCACGACACACGCATCGTCAGACGAGCCCTCTGAACTGCCCACAGACACACCCCCTGCCCCGCCCCCTCCGAGCCTTCAACAACTCCATCCGAACCTGTTCGCCCTGCCGAGCCCGCCCTGCGAAGGACTCGGTCAGGCCGTCGTGTGAAATGGCCTGTACGCTTCATCGAAACTATGGGGAATGGCTGAAATGTGTATTTTACTCTTGTCTGATATTAGTTTCGTCTACTGGTTGTGAATCTTACTTATTTTGCGATCATTTTGTATATAACTTTTGACTTCGCCTTACCGATTGCTACTTCATTATTATGCAGCAATCTGGGGGGAGCTACTGTATGAACTCCACATCATCTAGACGCCAGTTTGTAAATAATTAATCGTACTTTTAGCCACAATTGACACTTTGCACTGGAGTTCTTTGTTTAACATTTTCCGGTCGCGTCTGTTCTTTGCTTTAACTTCTGCGAATACTTGTATTATTATGAAAATATTGAATATCAACATTTGAAAGTCATTGACACGATTGCCACTCCTCCGTTCGCATGGAAACGAGTTATTGACATGGATATTCACCAATGACAATAAATTATTCCATGTGCTCCGAAAAGAGACTTTCTCACCCAATTTCATCTTTTTCTCGCCTCCGACACTTCTTGTTTCGATTCCAACGTGGAAACCTCTACAAGTTGTCGCGACTCCGAATTACTTTATATTTTCTTTGGAATACCAATAACTGGAATAAATCGTTTACGTTATCTTTAGTTCTCGCGAACTTTGATTTATTCCTGTGACTTTCGTGAACATATCCCAACTTCACATCAATCGCATTTATTATCGCTTTGATCATCAGCGGAACTCTTATATCGTCATCTTCCGTTCTTCATCATCAATTTGTAAGATATCCATCTGCTATATATTCCATTCTCGATATATTCGCTGACATTATATTACCGATCGCTTCGCATCTATACTTGTGTATATATTTTCATGTCATCTTCGTTCATTTATTCATATCATCGGGACTTGTGCAATACCATGAACTAAATACTCCACTTCGAGGATTATATAATATCCTTCTCGATCGCCGCCCCTCGGATCGGATGAACAGGACATTTGAATCAACTAACGCAGCCTGGTGAGTGAAAATATATCTATATTTATGTATTTTCCCACAGATAATAAAGAGGAAAAAATAGAAGAGAGTGATAGAGAGAGAGAGAGAGAGTCAGAGAGAATTGAAGAAGACGTGTGAGAGGGATACAATGAGAGATTATTGTAAGATCAACGAGAATGATGAGAGAGAGAGAGAGGGGGGGGGGGTTAAAGAGTGTTTGAGATGGAGAAAGAAAGTACGGGAAAGAATGGAATCAGCAAACAAATAAAGTAAAAATGGAAAGAGCAAAATTAAACAAATTATGAACACTGGATAATGAATGAAGAAAACAGAAATCGGAAGATACAAAAAAAAAAATTAAAAAGGGAGATGGACAGAAAGATATGGAAGAATTATAAATGATAAAGGGGAAAAAATAGAAATGGGAAAGTGAAAGATAAACATTAATGATAGCATATTGAATTACAAAAGAAAAAAAATGTGATCCTGTACATTCAGAGCACACTCGCCACTCATATAGGAAGCATTTTTAGCCTGTGTCGCTTATAATTTGGCTCATCGCTTATCCACATTAGGGGGTTTCGAATTGTGTGGACCCTATTTCCAAAAATAAATGAATAAATAAATTTAAATAAACAAAACAAAACCCTGTGTTATTGCCAAATAGTTCTACTTGCACCAGATAGAAATCTATAACCTATAGGTGGGCCATAACTGCAGCAAAGTCCTGAAGTGGATATGCCATCATCATCATCATCATGGTAATCTTCATCATCTTCATCCTCATCCTCATCATTACGTATGGAGGTAAGACTAGCAACATAACACTTTTGGGGGATTCCCCACCGATTTCGCACTGCCTCGTGATCTAATACTGGGCTGTTATTGGTCGACATAGGCCTACGTACTCGCCCAGCTCATCGTCCATTTTCTTTTCTCGAGTCCACTTTTTTCTTGAGCAGTCTTCTGATTATTTTGTGTAATCTAACCGCTTATTTTTCCTTTATACTGACACTAATGATACTGAATTAGGTCATTGATTGATCAATAAGTGAATAACGATACCTTTGCTTGGCATCACGAGGTAAATCGTTATCGATTGTCACAGTTACAGACACAGGTTTAGCAACAGTAGCTGAACTGGATTGTACTCTCGGCCTGCGCTATTAGTAGAGTCTGTTATGTCCAAAAATTGAGTCCCGTGAGATTTTCGTGCCAAAAGCGATTTTATGAGCTAACTTTGTCAATTTGGGAAAGAGAGAGATATATCTAAATCATTCAGCTTGGGGTCGAATGACCTGTAATGGTTGGCACACTGTAAGGATGGCCACCACATTGGAATCAAAATTGGCGACTGAAAAACATGAAATGCTAATTCAGTTGCAATGTTATAAAATGTAAATTTGGAGAATACTATAGCACAATGATGTTAACAATGTGCTATTTAGACAGGTAATCAGATAGACGGAGCATGAATTTCACTATATTAAATCCACTTGATAGCAAACAAGTGCTATTTATAAGCATATTGCATTTGTAAATGTAAATATATATAACTTGACGAGAGAGCAAAGTTTTCTAATAAAGTATACGACACATGAAAGACAGTGCAAGGTACGCCAGACCCATACTAGTACATTGCCTTCATCAACTGTTTAATGTACTAAAGAACAGGGAACGCCTGGTCTCCAAATTGACCCCCTTAACAAACTGTTATGGAATAAACACTGGAACAACATTATAGGGAACTTAATTGTAAGTTTAACTCATTATAAACCGCAATATGAGGAACTGTTGGATTTTCTTATTTGTTTATGATTGGTCAACCTCGTTCAAAGTTTCCAGTGATCCCAATTAATAAACTAAACTTATCATTCTATCTGATAGAGATATACCGCGGAAATAGCTGAAGTGTCAACATATGCCTTAGTAATTCCTATCCTATGATTGTCTGTTCAGACTTTGCTGCTCCTCAAAAGTTTGAAGCAAACTTGTGGAATATCAACAAATATCATATTGTCATTGGTTCATCAAAAGTGCCCTCTCCTCATAAAAAGGAAACATAGGCACACCTTATGCTTCTTGACTCTAGAGGCAACTGGAACATCAGAGATATGGGGTGTTTGTTCTTTTCAGACACTGACATGAAATATTCAATGGTCTTCACTACATAAAGTATCACAGT
>CALNVZ010003435.1:19484191-19508626 GCA_940671915.1 Paracentrotus lividus | reverse complement strand
ATTTTTGCTTCATGCACTAGAAAATGATTTGCCAAACAATCGAAAGTGCTCAAAGATACATGTACATGTATCGTACACTCTGCAGTTGGTAATTGAAAGGAATACTTGAACCAGGATGTTTTTGGCAACAACCCATGATATTATAGTACAATGTTTATGACAAACAAAGCAAAGCCACCAAAATGAATAAACAAAGTTATTTAGGAAAAGGTGAAATATTTGGGCAGAAGGTTCCCTCCTACCCTTTGTCTGTAGTTCCAAACATCTAAAGAGCAAACTTTGTAGCTCAAAATCTACAACATGTACAAATTTCAAAAGAGCCATTCTTTGTTTCTCAAACTTTGTCATGGACCTTCTTATATCAATTTATTTTGCTTTTTTTTTCACCTGTCAAAGTCGGACACCAAATGAAAATCCTTGGCTTACACTTATTCCTTTCCCATTGGGCTTAATTTTCCTATGTTCTCAGCATAATTGCTTTCCTTGTGATGTGTGCATCTAGATTTTCTACTTTTAAGATCCAGATTTGTCCTCTGAAAATTGATATAATAAACAATATTAACTGATTTACCCAGGGTAGCCACTTCAATTGTTCTCCCAGTGGGCCCTGCAGAATATACGTGGTTGTAACGCTATTATTACCCCTCTCCATTTCCAAATACTGAGCACCTGGCCAGAAGGCAATGTGTCCCGTTTTTAAAATCTTTGGTATATAAACTCAACCGGGGATCGAACCCATGGTCTCCCGTTCATGAGGCAGATGCTTTACTGATTGTGCCAAGATGTCCGGTTTAAATTCTTTCTTCATCCACTCTGTTAAGTATCTGCTCCCCATCCAACTAATTTCTTCCATTCTTCTCCATAGCCTCCCTATTAGATTATATCAATGCTTCGTTCCTCTAGCTGTGCTTGTTACACCTCCTAATCTTAAATCCAGATAAAGAAACCTCAAATCAATCATTTGCTTTGTTTATGTTTTTGTTTTTTTATTTATCTATTTAAAAAAAGCAGTTTAGCCTTTTCGCTGTCAGTGAATATTATTATTGTTTCTTTGGCATCACCTGTGCCTAGGCGGCGAAGAGCGAACTGCATCAATGTGGCCCATAGGTGTATCCTCCAGGTATAACATTGGAAGCAGGGGGTGTGCAGGGACCACTACGCCATGGGTTCCCCTATACAAATATTGCAGTGAGTTCTTAAACGTGCAAAGGTAGTGACTCTCCTCAACACAGGACCTCCATTTAACGATTCAGGGAGGGATGGAATGTTTTTTTCCTCAATTTAATCCGCGTCTATGAAACGGGAGAGGAGCACGTAAAATAACAACGCAGGCTTCAGACATCAGCCAGGGGTGGACTTGAAAACAATATCTTTTAAAAAATATTCTTAAAATGTTAGCATTATATGGTACTTCTTTCCAAATATAGGAATGAATATAGGTTAAGCTACGTGTACATGTCAGCCCTTTTGAACTTCAAAATGGTAGCCTATCAATGTAGGCCCCCACGTACAAGACCATACAAAATTTAAGTCAAAATGTAATTTTCTATGGCGGCCATTTTGAATTTCAAAGCTGAAGACGTGATTACAAAGAAATGTAACCTCATTCTTTGGATTCAGCACCCCAAATTTGACAAAGTCAGATTATAAAATCAAATTTAAAAAATGAATCACAATATACATGTACTATGTAGCCCAAATTCCATTTTCTACTACGGCCATTTTGAAATTCAAAATGGCGGCCTACGACGTGGTCGGAAATATTGGTACCAAAGATTTTTTAATTCAGCAACCCCAAATTGACAAAATTAGGTCAAGAAAACCTATTTGGCTTGAATATCTCACAAGATATAGGTAATAAAGTTTTCTATGGCGGCCATTTTGAAATTCAAAATGGCGGCCTAAGACGTGGTCGGAAATATTGGTACCAAAGTGTTTTGGATTCAGCACCCCCAAATCAACAAAATTAGGTCAAGAAAACCAATTTGGCTTAAATATCTCACAAGATATAGGTAATACAATTTTCTATGGCGGCCATTTTGAAATTCAAAATGGCGGCCTAAGACATGGTCGGAAAAATTGGTACCAAAGTTTTTTGGATTCAGCACCCCCAAATTGACAAAATAAGATCAGGAAAACCAATAAAGCTTAAATATCTCACAAGATATAGGTCAAAATACAATTTTCTATGGCGGCCATTTTGAAATTCAAAATGGCGGCCTAAGACGTGGTCGAAAAAATTGGTACCAAAGTTTTTTGGATTCAGCACCCCCAAATTAACAAAGTTAGCTCGTAAAATCGCTTTTGGCACGAAAATCTCACGAGATTACATAGTGGCCTCTACTATATCCAACACTCATCTTCTGTGACTAAATTCAATGTATGTATGGTGAGCCATGGCTTACAATCTATTTATTTATGTCATGATGTGACACAGCAATATGAAATGTGTTCATTTATTAAATACACCAACAATTTACAGACATGATATGATAAAACAAACAATACAGAGGGAAAAAAAAAAATCTGTGTCAGAATATCAAGTTGATTATTATTTACAAAAACTGGTTTATTTCTACATTGAAGCTTCTTTAACTGGGTTCAATTCTGCAATATTCACATGTGAAAAGAAAGTGATAAAGATTCCCGTCGCGCAGTTTTAAGAGGACAAATATTATCCTGCTTTTTTCTACTATAAATCACACAAGCAACTAAACTATCTGGGACTAATGACAAGACTCAGTAAGAAAACTTTCAGAAAACAAACTTAATTCTTCACTTTTTAAAATAACATTTTCACTTATCTTTCTTCAATAACTGAGTGGTTGGATGTTCCTTTCACTATCCCTGATGTTTTGAGTTTTCTTTCTTTCTTCTTGGATGAAATATTATTTTTTAAAGTCCACTTTCTGAAAATTTCCCCGCACGTTTTTGGGCGGGAAAGGGCAAAAAAATAAGTGATGTTTTAATTTTTTTTTTCATGATTTTGATTTGAAATTTATCCAAAACCTATTCACTGTGTCTTATAATGACATAGACATATGCTACTACTTAATTTTGGAGCTGAGAGAGTTATTGCAAAAAGGAGAAAAACCTCAGGTAAAACAACATTGACAAGGTTGCAAAATTTCCCCCAAAATATGGCAGTTATTGGTCCACGAGGTCAATACTAAAGTATTGACATCGTATCATGAGTGCTATAAATGAGAACAAACGTTTATTTGAAGGGTGTGAGAACGTGAGTTGAATTTTAGCTAGGTTGCATCGACCTCGTAGTAATGTGTGCATTTATGCTGAATATAGATAATTCATGAGATAATTAGTAATGCTATTTACTTCATAATTAAGAGAGATAATTTTGATTTTGTATTTCAAATCTAGTGGGTATTATATCCAGGATATTTTTGTAATTTACTATCTTTAGATTGTCTGTTTAGCTTTTCCTTTCTGTTTTTTTTTTTCCTCCTGCAACTTCTCATTATTGTTACATAATTTCCTCAATTCCTGTTGAATCATTCTTCATTCATGACCTGACCTGCTGAGGTTGTGAGCCACTAAATGTACCTCAGTCATGGATCTAAACCGACCAGCCCCCCGTCGCGAAACGACGGGAACTGACGAGCCAGTAGACATATTTGGTGAAGGTTTGAAAATATCTATACATTACCACAAATTTTGTGGTCAAAAATACCTTATTTGAATTCATACTCACATTGAATCAAATCTTTGAAATTTTCCTCGAATTGGTGACATCTGCAAATGTTTCACATGAAGTAATCAACTAATAATAAAGAAAAATATAGGAAAATTGAGTCCATCCACGTACATTTCTCCGAGCGTGCGCAGTCTTCACCACAGAGTTAAATACGTCTTCGCACAGTAAAATGACGTGATAGAAGAAATGGCAGCGATGGCACCAACACTATGAGAAGAGACAAGGCCAAAGGAAAATTAATTTTGGTAAGTCAAAAAGCTCTTATATATAATTCAGTTCTATAACGGCCGTATCTTGAAATATCATACATGCCTTTGAATTACATTTTAACATTAGATTCATCATATTAACCAGTATAATCACCTGATCGCTCATCATCGCTGGTTGTTTCACTGTAGATGGGGGTGGTGGAAGTACAGCCCCGTCGCCCTCGGCGAGGGGGCTGTGTATAGGTATCATGGATCCAGCATTTGTCTCACAAAAGATCTTCTGAGCCCAATGTTATATGGGGATGATGATAGCCTATCTTAATCCTAGACAATGGAGTCAATAAAATCCTTTGTCAAAGGCGATGCAGGGTTCGCTGTACTGCACCTTCAAACAACCGGTTCTCCCACTGTTTGTCTCGACACATTGAGACCTGAAAGCTCTTGGTTGATTTTTTTTCTCTCTCTCCAGATGAAACAAATTACTTGTTCACTTGTTTTCTCCTCAAAATGGGAGTTTTATATGTTTCCCACTCTTCAGTATAAATAATTTTTTTGGGTGTAATTTCTGTATGTGGATTAATGTGCTTTGTCTTTATGACTTGCAGTCTAAACCCCAACCAACCAAGATGCCTGTGAGTCTAACTGAATGGAGGGTCAGGATCGGAAGATTCATCCAAAACCCTCCTGACATCAACAAGCAGGAAATGATCCAAAGATTTCTGGAAAGATGGAGAGCAAAGAAAGAGATGTCCAAGACTGCAGCGAGTCAACAACAATCAACATGTTTGTTATCAACAAAGACAACATGCCAACAAGGAACACCCAGCTCTACTCCAGAGACCAACCCTGTACCAACATGTCAGTCATCAACCCGAACATGTCAACAAGAAACACCCAGCTCTACTCCAGAGACCAACCCTGTACCAACAGTGTCAGCCATCAAGCCAAAATCATGCCAACCAGAAACACCCAGCTGTACTCCAGAAACCACCTGTACCAACATGTCAGCCATCAAGCCAAACATCATGCCAACAAGGAACACCCAGCTCTACTCCAGAGACCAACCCTGTACCAACATGTCAGCCATCAACCCAAACATGTCAACAAGAAACACCAGCTCTACTCCAGAGACCACCCTGTACCAACAGTGTCAGCCATCAAGCCAACATCATGCCAACAAGGAACACCCAGCTGTACTCCAGAGACCAACCCTGTACCAACATGTCAGCCATCAAGCCAAACATCATGCCAACAAGGAACACCCAGTTGTACTTCAGAGACCAACCCTGCACCAATATGTCAACCATTAAGCCAAACATCATGCCAACCAGAAACACTCAGTGTACTCCAGGGACCAACCCTGTATCAACATGTCAACCATCAAGCCAAACATCATGCCAACCAGAAACACCCAGTTGTACTCCAGAGACCAACCCTGTACCAACATGCAGCCATCAAGCCAAACATCATGCCAACCAGAACACTCAGCTGTACTCCAGGGACCAACCCTGTATCAACATGTCAACCATCAAGCCAAACATCATGCCAACCAGAAACACCCAGTTGTACTCCAGAGACCAACCCTGTACCACATTCATCTAGCAGACGTCCTGCTGTCTGGTGTATCACTCAAGTCATATTCACACTTCTGATGTTGATGAAGACCTGTTTTCAAGGGTTTAGAAAGCTGTGTATGACGATGATCCATAACCAGCATGACAGCCTGAAATATAAAGTAAGACGCTCCGAACAGATATTTTGAGAACGTCATTCCCTGTCACTAAACTCAACCAGGAACTGAGCAATGCACCCAATATGAAAAACCTCTTTCCTTTCCTTCATATAAAGTCAATAAATATGTGACTCATATCAAAATAAAACACAAGTTGCCAGAAAAGAGTCAAGGATAAAGGTAAAATTATCAATTTTGAAATACTTTCCCCTTATCGTTTATACTCAATTTCTTTTACAGAGTACACATGGAGCATTGAAGATTCACAGAAAATATATTTTTATTTCTTTGACCTTTTGTCAAATTGGCTCTGCAACATGCGTCTCATTTTGATATGATGGATCACATGTTGCATAAATGATTATAAATTAATTTATGAGACTATATTATAATAATCATTCTGATGTTCAACAATTTTGTGAACTAATGCTAATTCAAGAAAGCAATTCCCCCTATTTTGTAATTTTGAATTGGGAGATCAAATTACTTGACTTTTGTCAAGGGTAATTTTTTTCTTTTCTCCCAATTAAGAGTTGTCTCATTACTTAAAATGAAAAAGGTACCAATAAATTTGCATTGTATATTTTCTTTTTAATATCATTGTTGATTTCAGGTATTCTCACCAACATCTTCCTTCAAACAAGGATTGCATTTCTACCAACAGCTGACGTCTTGTGTTGGATTCTGTGTTTTTTATCTCTCAGTGATTCTACTGATAAGATCTGGTGATGTAGAAACTAACCCATGCCCAGAAAGGTAATTATAGATGTTATCTGTTTCTCTTTCTGACATTCTGGATTGGATTCTGTGTTCTCTATCTCTCAGTGATTTTACTGATAAGAGCTGGCGATATAAGAAACTAACCCAGGTCAGAAAGGTAATTATAGATGTTATCTGTTTCTCTTTCTGACATTCTGGATTGATTCTGTGTTCTCTATCTCTCAGTGATTTTACTGATAAGAGCTGGCGATATAGAAACTAACCCAGGTCCAGAAAGGTAAATATAGATTTCATATGTTTCTCTGTCTGATATTTGTAATTGGATCATGTATTTTGATATCTGTCATTTCTGGTAAGATCTGTTAATTAATGAAAACAAATTATGATATAATAATTAGTGAGAATGAATTGATTTAGTATATATTGTACATGTTGGTCATACTCACACTCTCTCATTGCACAAAATGATTTATTATCTTTTGCAGTAATTTATAGTGAAAGCAATTTTGCCACTATTAAACACAGGGATAGAAATGCATAGGTCTGTTTAAAGATGTTCTAGCTTGTAGGATTGGGAATTATCAATATCACCCCTAGTCATTGCATGTTAGAAAAAATATTGAAATACAAATTATTGTACCAATTAATAAATTACTACTGTTTTGATACTTCTCAATTGACAATTTATATGCAGCACTCGATCTTATGTCAAATGTTTAACCCTATATAAAAAAAAAAGATTCAAAGTAACAAAATTACTACAGTTAATGCTTGGTTTTATTGAGATTCTGTGGTACAATAACTTTTCCCTTATTGAGTAGATTGGAATTACTGATCCCATGTTTATAATTTTTGTTTTTATTCCAGTACTGTCAGTGACATGGAGTTCATAAAGCTGGCTAAGGCTATTCCTATATCTAGCTATGCAGAGATAGGAGTAGCACTTGAGATCCCTTATACACAGACACAAGCCATCCTAGCTCAACATTTGAATAACTACACCAATGCACTTGAAGATATCCTCATGAAATGGAACATCAAACAACTTCCAGACATAAACAAAAGAGAGGTTTTGGCTGAAAAACTCCAAGAGATTGACCTTGGTGATCTATCAAACAGATTCCGCAATGGAAGTCTCATTCCAAACAAAACAGGTACTAGTAAATGATTTATATGACTTTTGCTAAAATCAGAAAATATAGAATAAAAACCAGACATGAGGTCATTTCATCTCAATTCAGTTATTAATATATCTGCTGTTTGTTAAATGTGAGCTTATTTTGTCCACGTTTTTCCTGTTGCAATACCGGTAGACATGATATATACTTGTACATGTAGGAATATATTCATTCTGAATAATATGATTTGGGCCATAATATCCATACAGTATGTGCCAGTCATGGCTAAATGTCTCTTTTAGACCTGTATTATACTGATGCTTGGAATTAATGTAAGAAAACTTTTCTTTGTGTCTTTCATCCACTTGATTATCTCTTTGTCCACCCATCCGTCCTCCCGCTCTTCATGCTTGTTATCACCATATTTCAATGACTGCCTGGAGGGAAAGGGGGTACAACACATCCATCTTCTGTCCTGTTTGTGAATTTCCATGATAGAAACACTTGAGACATGACCTTCAAACTTGGGGATATTATTTATGTCCATAGAGAGACAACTTATAAATCCAATATGCTAAGCTTATCTTAATTATGTCAAGAATCTCTCATGATATGAACTGCAAAATTAGGGATATTGTGTCTCACTACTGGAAGATAATCTGATTAAAATTTGGTCTACATGTATGTAGGTGAAAAGATGTATTTGAAAAATTAACCCTTGGTTTTTAAGGGTAACCAATGGTGTTAAGGGGAGTGGTATGTAGGAGATGCAGTCACATTTCTTTTGTAAATTTATCTTGCAAATCATCAATGTAATGAATATTTTCTGTATGTCCCATTAGGATTGCTATCTCATGCATCAGTTAGTGTAATAAATATTTTCTTATCATTTTAGGAGCACTATCCAGACCGAAGACCCAACCCCTTGAAGCTGAATCTCAGACCAAACATCTTTCTCCTGAACTGATTGAACGATGTGCAAAAGAAATCAAGTCCAAATACCGATCTACTCTCTGCAAGATTAGATCTAATCCTCTTGATCCTGCTTCACGTGTGCAGTTTGAAGACATGTATACCAATCTGGTCTTATAAGAAGAACGTGGAAGATGCAAGCAGTTCCTTGATTACAATGATATTCTTGATCTTAGAGTCAATGGAGAGTTCCCCAATCGGATTATGGTTCAGGGAGAAGCAGGAGCCGGGAAGACAACACTCTGTGCTAAGATCGCCTGGGACTGGGTTCAAGAGAAGTATTTCAGTCACTTTACATGGGTCTTGATTGTACCTCTCCGTGACTCCAAGAAGTACACCATCGGTGAGATTGCTAAATCTTACCTTGCCAAGGATAACCCAGCAACAGTCTCTCAGATTACAGAGTTTATCCGTACAAATCAAGACAGAGTGTTCATTGCCTTTGATGGGTTAGATGAATTCAGTGGCAAAGTAACAAAGCAAGGCATACATGCAGATTGTTCACAGACAGAAAGCTACCAGTCACAGTCTACTGACCAAGCACAGGCAACAAACAATCCTCAATCCACAGAGGCATCCAGACATTCAGAGATAGGTGGAATCCGACTTTCAGACGTTCTTAGTTCAGATGAACTGGACTCTTGCCCAGTCATAGTGACTACTCGCCCATGGAAGGCAATAAAAATCAGATCAGATGATAAATTATCAGAGTTGTACACATTCATTCATGTTAAAGGTTTCAACAAAGAGAATTTATCAGTTTACATTCACAAGTACTTTCCAAATGATGCTGAAAGAGCTAATCAACTCATTCAGTTCACTAAGGAAAATGATGTCATATCAGAAAACATGGCTCACTACCCTATCTATGTAGCCATGTTGTGTCTTATGTGGAAAGAGCTCAGTGAACAAAAACTGAAGGAGATTAAATCACTTAAGACCTTTTCTCAAATCTTTCAGAAAATGATTGTTTTTCTTAAGGAACACTATAGTCAGAAAATGATCAACAAAGTAGGTGGCCGAGAATTGATTGCCAAACGCAAAGAAATAAACCATCTCCTTGAACCAGTTACCAAACTTGCCTTCACTGGTCTACAGAAGAATACTCTGGTTTTCAGTGAAGATGATTTCAAAATGTGCCGAGAATCTTTGGAGACTGCTTGCAAAGTTGGGATTTTGTCTCAGGAGGACAGAATTACCTATGTAATACACATACATGACAATAATGATACTTTTGTTCATTTGCCAGTATTCTTTCCTCATAAACTGTTCCAGGAGTACATGGCTGGAGTCTATCTTGCTTCTCTGTATAAATCAGATCATCATGAATTCAACAGAGTGATGAAAAAAGTAGTTCTTCCAAGGAAGGAAGAATTTAGGTATCTCTTGTACTTCACTGTGTCTCAAAACAAAACCATTGCAAACCATGTGATGACATGCATGGTTCAGGCCTATATTGAGAGAGAGGAGGAGGATTATGAGAATGAGGATGATATGACACACCAGGGTAAGGAGAGGGATTTCTTTGTTGATGTAGCCTTTGAGAGTCAGGAACCAGAGGTAGCAGACTTAATAAGGGACAGTGTTTCAGCACAGGAGCTGATAATAACGCGTTACATGACAGCACACACTGTAGCAGGTTATGCATTCACTAAAATACATGTGGTGAGTATTTGCATGAAAAATTAGAAACAATATAGTGAATCAATTTTTCCTTCTCTTCAAGTTAATTTGTTTTCATTGAATACTGGCTTTGATGAATTAATTAAATATGAATGATTTTAAAAAAAAAAATCATATTTTATTAACCCGTTGTATACTAAGTCCGCATATACAATGTATGCGGGCTGACGAAATATAGAACATTCCTCTTGTCGACCGTCTATTTCACTCATGATTGCATAATCATATAAAAACCTTATATAATTCAGATCATCTGACATTGATCTATTTAAAGCTGTCTTGACTTAAATTCAATTTTTTTTGTGATATGCACTATACAAGAATTGTTCATTAAATTACTATTATTATTAAGACCACTGTTTTCAGTCGCCATCAAGCACCCTTGCATCGATAATATCATAAGGTGGCTGCGTTTTGGCTTCATGCTAATATTACTAAAATTTTTACCAAATTTATATTAATAACCCAAATTTGGCAGAGAAACTATTTTTCTCATAATAAACCAACCACAAAATCTGAACTTTCCCATCGACTTTGTACAGGAGTCGCCTTTTCCGGCATCCCCCCTAACTTAGAAGATTGCAACTCTGCCAGAGTGTTATTTACAATGAAAATGATGAAACTTCACAGGGAGTTAGCACATTAACTGAGCTTCTCAACGATACCAAACTTGTTATCGAAACTTTATCATTTTGTGAAGAATTTACAGATTAGTGCTGAAAAAAGCATAGTAGCACCATCTTATTGTATGTAGTAGCCAATTCATGACACACAGCCATATCAATACAAAGACGATGATAGTGACACAAATAATAAACATAGTTTGACAGTTCACTGTAACTGCAAAAGAAGCATGTGGTTTAACAAAATCAAATAATGTATAACGATGCAATCACTGCAGGCTAGGGGAGACCGGGTATGAACGTTACAAAATTCACATTTTGGGCCAGATAATTCTAATGAAAGAACTCACGCACTCCATATTGGGTCTGTAGTTAGCCTATTATGTTGGCTAAAACCTGAGGCATATAAAACTTGAAAACATGTCAACACTAATTAACTACAGCTTAATTAGTGAAGACATTTTTTTGTAACAACCTACCCCATATACGGGGTAGGTTGTTACACCATACGGGGTCAATTGTTACAATATGTAAACATACGGGGTAAGTTGACAATGTGTAAATCTCTTATACCATACTTTAAATTCAACTTTCCAGTTTCTAATTGACATCGTTAACAATAGATCAAGTAGAGCTCTAGAATAGACAAAAGTAATAATAGAAAAATAAAAATATTAACACCTGAAAATTGAGACGAAATGTAATTTTACATATGTAATGTAATTGGGTAAGTTGTTACATCAACATGGGGTAGGTTGTTGTAACAACCTACCCCATGGGTGATTTTACACACATAAATCAATTGTAGCACAGCCATTAGGCAGAATTACAGGGCATGGCTAGGGGGTATATTAGTGACATACATGTACTATATTTACAATATCAGACTATCATCATGTGCCTTCAGTTGTAAGAGCTATTACAAATTTCAATTTTTGTCAAAATTTTACTTTGAACTGTAAAAAATGGTTTTTGTTGATTTACTTTTTAATAAAACAACGGAGAAACCTCACGACCGGCAGTTCATCACAGCTATGTGTAGGCTGTATATAGATGCCAGTTAGCACATCCTCTCTTGTTCCATCTTAGCACACTGAGAACTGTAACAACTGACCCGTGTAACTTCCATACCCGGTCTCCCCTATACATGTGTTTGAATTGGTGATGATACTAGTCATATTTATTTTTGTTTATTTCATATTCCATTTGCAAAGGTACATGTATATATTGAGCAATTGTAATTTGTGAGTTATGAAGTTGAGAATCAATTGTACAAAACTATCTAAAATTTGGAGTTTAGACATTTATCAGAAAAGCATTAATTGTGACCAGTCACTGAATCTTAAATTTTACAACAGATGGAGCACCTGACATGAGAAGCAGATTTCTTCTGTGCAATGTAAGATCTCATTGATATCTCCTCTTCTCACATGGTATTACATTTGGTAATACTTATAGTAAACTGGAAGTGTTTGATATCACTGAAAAGCTTGAATCAGGAGGAATATAAAACCAAAACACAGTCATTCAGTTGTCTTTTTGGTGGTTTTGAGATGACAAGTCACATTTTCACAGCTACATACATGTACTGAACTATTACTGTCATTCCAGTTACTTCATATATTCTAGTTTTATATCATGTACTTTAAAGGAACATATTAACAACATTGCATGTTCTCTTCATTTTATTTAGGATACTCTCATTATTCAGAGGAAGTGTGGACCTACAATGACAGTTGATTTGGCTGAGATGATATGTTCAATACCATCTCTAAAGGAGGCTCATCTATATGATTCATCCTACCATAGTGATTTCTTTACAACACTTGCAGAAAAGGGTAGAGGATCAAAGGTGAGTAAGATTAGAATGGTTCTCACTTATTTTGAATCTTAATGTTGGTGACATGTAAAAATCGAAAAGCACTGCACAATTTACAACTGTTGGTTTTAACACTACCCAAGATCAAAGGCATCATCCTTAATGACAATTATATGGTCAATATAAAGTATGATATTGACATGGAGTTTGAATTTACACATCCATTATCCTATCTTCTTGCCCTTAAAAAACGCTAATCCCTTAATAAAATTGACGTATACTGGGTGAATCCGAATTTGAATTTATAGACAGAGACATCATGTAAGTATTAAAGGAAAAGTATACTACAAAAATGTGTAAAACACAAATCCATTATTTACATCAAATGTATACTTTTTACACAAAGACATAGTGAATCCTGCACTTAGGCCTACACATATGTTGTATTGCGTTTTCTTTGAAACACATACATGTATGCATGCATGTGCAGTGTATAATCATGGAGTTACTCCATGGTATAACTCAAAAGTAGCATAAATGGATTAGAGAGGTTTCTCTCTGTACACACTTTAAAAAAAATTATGTACATGTACATTTAAAGTGCACACATACAAGTTAAGAATTATGTGTGATTACACTATCATTTTTTGTGCATTATTCAAACTTGATTGTCATCACATTGTAAGTAAGTTTTACACATTGTAAATGCAGTTAATGCTATTTTAGTCTATACTTATAAGGGGAGATCCAAACCTGAAAAAGATGCCTAGTTAACGATTTTGATGTTGTTTCTGTACAAACTAAGCACACCTTGTTTATTCTAAAGAAAATGTTATAGGGCACAATATTTCAGAGGTGTGCTCTTCACAATTTGTTGTGATCACCTCTAAATTCAAGGGGGCGTCCAAAATTGTTGCCCTTTTTATGTCAAACAATGTTTTAAAGATAACTTTTGATGGATATATCAAATTGCTTTAAAATGCGGATCATATTAAAGAGGAATAAATTGCCTACAGACTGAAATCTATTTTGATGGCATTCAAAGAAGTAAAAATGGATAATTAGCCCAAACAAGTTAATTTTTCATATTTTTTTCCAAAAAAATGAATGTAATCTTAATTCATACTTCGCACTTATAAAAACTGCGTACAAAAATTAAAATCGTAACTTTTTAGAAATTTTTTGAAATGTATGCACTACATCTTGTGAAAACTGCAGGTTTGTATATTATTTTGACAAAAAGTTATATCATCCTAAAGTCGGGATCTTGATTTCGGCGAAAATGATATTCTGGTCAATATCTATGAAAGCTCCATACACGTACGTGTAATACACTATGAGAATAGGTATGGTGTCTTATATTAACAAACAATTTTCGGATTAAACCCTAACTCCATTGTTTTGAATGAAATGATATTGAATCGAATGTCAGTCTATATAGAAACATACAGATTTTTAGCATCGACTTTAATCCTCCAGGATCAACATAATATTTACATTAAATCAAAGGGTAAAAATCCTTTAAACTGATAACGAATTATGAATCTGCACTATCCAATTCTCTGAGGTGCAACTATTTCCTTCATTCTATATGAACCCTACGGATTGTATTTCTCTTTTTTTAACGATGCATTTAAATATTGTATCAATTTTTTAGGAATTTTTTTTTTTTAACGATGCAATAGTTCTGGAAAAATTTGATTTCGGATCCCTAAACCAATGCATCTATTTACTTGTGTAATGAAGGAAAATCAACAAATAAATACTGTAGATAAATAAAATAAAATTAAAACAAAATAAGATAAGAATAACACAAAGTAAATAAGGGAACCTTAAAAAAAAAAAAAAAGAAAAGAAAAGAATAATCAAAGAATATTGTTTGATTACAAGAATCTATTACAATAGGTTCATGCCCGTATTCTGGGGGGAGGGAGGGCGCGAGCTCTAGGGGCGGCAAATTAACCTTAAGGGACGCCAAACCGACCTTAACCCTCTTTGTGCTTTGTAGCTACATGTATATGGCTACATAATTATTATGTAGTCATATGGCTACAAAACACAAAGAGGGTTAAAGTAAGGGGCGACAAATTGACGCTTAACTTTGGGGCGCCAAATTGATTTTTTTTTAAATGAGAACAATAATCTTAATACCCGATAGATGGACATAAAACTACCCCTGTGGCTGATATGCGACCTTAAGGAAGGCAGATGGCCTTTTTTTTTATTTTACATTTGTTTTTAATTGATTGATTTTTTTTGGGGGGGGATGGGGGCAGGCCGGTTGGGTCCTTGATAGTCATAATGCAGACTCTAAATTAGGATACGAGATTAATTCATTTACTGTGGCTACTCTTAACAAGAGCACATAATAAGGTGAGTTTTGGAGTTTAAATTTGAGTCTGCTGTTGATCAGAGTGAAACGGCTACAATGATTTTGTTATTGTTATTGTTTCTTTTTCAATATTTTTAAACAAGCATTTTTTTTCATTGCAACACCCCTCCCTACAAAAGATAATCCTTGCCGATGTGACCGACACAAAAATGAGGTGTACGGTAACATGATTAACCTGAAAATAGCTCCCCCGGCCCCTACCCCTTCCCCTTATACATTGTAGAATCATGGATCTGCCACTAATAATTTCCCATTGAGCACGAGTATAATAATATTAGCACGTAATAATGCTTATATTATAGAAATACACTTTGAAAAAAAAAAATCATATAGCTGCCGGTAACTGTATGAAAATGAAGGAAATTTGAAAAACTAACCAACTAAATATATCAATAAATAAAAGAGGAAATGCGGAAGCTTTTTTCTATTCTGAATTTAAGGAGTTGTAATAAATGTGGCTACAATGGTGCAGTGTTTTATATAGATGGGTGGTGGAGGGGCCAATCTGCTATCGAATTTATTTTGTAGCCTACTATACAAAGAGATATATTAAATTTTATTTAGTATATATTTTGCTATGATATTAAAAATTTTCAGGCTAAACTTATTCGCTATACATTGCAGGTACAAAAAGTAATGAAATAAATGCAATTTGATAATTCATTTGTAATTATGTATATCTAGCCCTTAAGCTGAAAAAAAAAGTTTCTGCCTGATGCACTTAATCTTGAAAAGGAACACGTCCTCATCAGAGTAAAAAAATTTGTTAAAGTATTATCAAAAGTAAATGCTTCTCCTCACTTACCCTACATACCCCTACCTCCTGGAGGACTGGCGTAGAGCGGGACACACTTTTTTTTTGTTAGTGGGGGGGGGGGGGGGTGATGAAAAGATCATGCCCCTACTGACTAATAAAAAAGAAATTAATGCGTGATTAGGCCGTGCCCAGGAGCATCCCATCCCCTTGGTTACAGCTCGTTGTTACAGCTCGTCTCTCTGAACACGTACGTGGATGTTTGATTGCCCGAAAAATGAAATAAGGTTCGTTTGCCCGAACGTTTGATGCATTATTACGAAGGTTCATTCCTCAAAAAATGAAAGCGAATTCGTATATCAGAAAATGAAATCGGGTTCAGTATTCAAAAGGTTCATTCATCCAAAAATGAAATACAGTTCATTTTCCGAAGGTACTTTCGTCCGAAGCTGAAATAAGGGTTCATATTTGTCCAAAAATGAAATAGGGATTATAATTTTGTTTTACAAGAATGAACCCTAGTTCCTTTTCGGACGAATGACCCGTATTTTAGTTTAGGACCAATGCACCCTATTTCATTTTCAGACGAGTGAACCTTCGGACTATTGAACCTTCGAAAAAACGGAACCTATTTCCTTTTCGGACGAACGAACCTTTCGGTCAAATACATTCGGAACAACTGAACCCTATTCTGTTTTCGGACAAACGAACCTGTGAACATCGACACCTTCGGACACAATGAACCATCGGAACAACGAGCTGCACCCTCTTTCCCTTCTATCCTAACCAACACATCATTGGCTCTGTTAGGGGTGGGGCCGACCCTCATGTAAAAGAAAAAACAAACAAAACACAATTCCTGGAATATCTGTCAAAACTATGATAAACATAACACTCAATTTTGGAAAAGGGAATGAACGTCCATTCTCAAAATCACTCGTGCACTCACTTGTATGTTTGACCACCTTCGCATGGTATTACAAAATCATGAAATGTCAGATTTTAACTGTTGAAACTGGTTGATTTAGGTTATGTTCTCAAAATTTACCTTCGGGGGCTCGGTTGAATACTGCTCCCCGACAGATTCTATGCTAGATGGTACCAAATCACTAATTAGAAAAATGAATTGTATAGTTATGGCGTATTCCTTGGGGGCCACCGGCAATGGTTGAAGGGGCGCCGAGAAGATGAGGGGGGGGGGGGGAAGAGAAAGAGAAATAAAAATGAAGTAAAGAAAAGACGGAAAAAAACACAGAAAGGGAAACAATGGAGAGAGAGAAAAAGGGAGCAAAGAATGGGGAAAGGGGTGGAGAGAAAAGGGGGAAGCATCATCAATTCGACCTTTATACTTAGGGGCGCCAATTGATTCTTTAAAAAGTAGGGGGAAAAGCCAAATTAAAAAGTTAAACATAGGGGGACAATGGATTTCAAATTTAAGGGACGGCCAAAATGACCTTAAACTAAGGCGCGCAAACTGATCTTAAACTAAAAGGGGCTTTACAAATCTAGCCAAAGGACCTTAAGCATAGGGCACCGATCTATCTTAAATTTGGGGTCGCAAAAATTGACTTTGCCAATAGGGTTCCCAAAAGCACCTAGAACATAGGGGCGCCAAATTGGAACCACAACATAGGGGCACATAATAGTCAAATATTGAACTGACTTACAAAGCCGGACAAATTTAACTCCTAACCCCCCCCCCCACCCTCCTCACCAAGAGAGGGGCGACGTGAAGAAGAAAAAACACGATGGAACTGCAGCTTTTTGCTCTGCCAGGCGTTACAAACAAACAACAACACCCCCCAAAAATCATCAAATGTGTTCTTGTGACTCTCGAGAAGCGGTTAGCTATCAGAGCCACTTGTCTTCTGCCAGCAGCTAAAATAGCTTCATTCAAATTGACTTGGGACCACGCAAATAAGCTTTAAAAATCAGCACATTCCATGAGAAGTAACTACAAAGCTTATCATAATTGAACAATGGAGTCAGATCCCTCTAGGCAAATTATAAAGAAGTCGGAAAGGTCATCCAATCAAATTTTTCAAATCAGCAAGTTGATGAAAACTTTGATGAGACATAATTATAAACAAATTGATTTTTTTAAAAAATGACAAGTATGCTTATAAATGTACTAAGTGGTAGGATGTTCTGTCATCGAACTTGTTTGATAGCAGTACTAAGGTCAGTTTAGTTTCCATATTTGAGGAATACATATCAAGAGAGTGAGAGGCAGAATAAACAAATTGGCAGGAATGTACCTATCATATGGTTCATTCTGTCATCCAGACAATAGGTAACTTGAACAGAGGTCCAAAATATACACTTACGCCCTTTGATAGCCATCATTGGAGCTATAATTCAAGTATTAACCAAAGTAAACTTCATTTACTGACCAACTCCACATCTTTTTTTACTATGATGTCTCATGGAAGCTATAAATGATTTCTTTCATTTGTTGCTTCAGTTTTTTAAAAGGGTCATCATTACATAATATTATAAAGACAGATAACAAAGTTCAAATAACTCTTGTTGAGTGAAAATCACAATATTTTCTTTCAGATTTATGACATTTCAAGTCGGTGGCGCATAATGTAGAGCTTTACTAATCCACATTCTAGCAATAAATTAATTGGCTACATATCAAATAAAGGGCCCATATACCATAGTGTAATGCTAATTATACATGGAGCCATTTAGTTACCCAGAAAAGGAGCATGACCCTTCACCCCCCCCCCCCACCCATATATAAGGCTGACATTCATACTAAGGTCTTCCATTAATTTTTACCACTTGTCAACAGTATACTGTAATATAGTTTGGAACAGCTTTACCTTACTAAGCTATTTTGGTAGAAGACAACACGTATATAATAATACAGAATATCTGCACTCCAGGGGAGAAATCAATGCACCCCAAAAAAGAGATTACCTATTCATCTGATAGACAATGCCTATAGGAAGTGCTTCAGTGTTAAATCCCCAAAAAAGAAGGATTAACTGTAGATTATCTACTTGGTATCAAAGCTTCTTTGCATAATTGTATACAAAGGAGTAGTCCTTAGAACACCCATAAAGTTCACTCCTATCAGTAGGGTTGGTGAAAAGGGTGTATAGATTAAGAAGTGAAAGTAAAGGATATGAAAAATCAGGAACCATACTGGATATCATGCTAATTCTGGTCCTTATATCCCTTGTGATACATCTACGTCCTATATAATCCGTGCTATGTAAATAAGTAAAACTGCTTGAGTTGAATGTCAACAGATAAGAAACTTCAAAACAAGGTAAATACAGACTGCATTCCTCCTTTTCGTTAAGGCATTTATAAGTTTTCGAGATCATTATTCCTTGCATGGTTTGGTACATGGTTTAATGTCATGTGGTCTAGAAGCAGTCTTCTATACCATTTGGACTTTTAATATACAAGCGATTATTAGACCCAGTTACACAAACTGGGTGCACACCAATTGAAATAGACGCAATTGGATAGACAAAATGCATTGTAATTGTATAGCATATTGGCCGTACAATAACTCATCGACAGTATTCTGAACATGCCGTTTAGAAAATACACCGTAGGTCACCATCTTAATCCAGACAATCACATTGCATTGAAATTGTGCAATACTTTGTCTGATTAAAACTGATCTTCGATTTAAGCCGCAATTTCAAAATACTGGGCCATAGTATTGGATCAAGATGTATCAAAGTGAATAACAATAACCCATATCAACATACCAGAATCGCCATCCATAAGAGTAACACATGAAGAAGAGCTCCGAAATGTGCTTCCATAACGAGAATCCACCTGTCAACCATGACAAGATCAGGACTGCCCTCTGGTGTCATCGTAAGGAAAGTCACAGCTCCAGCTGCTTGGCTAACCCTACTGAATGATACAAGGAGGAGAAAATAGTAAAGAATTAAAATTAACTTCAAATATATTTTTTTTAATCTCTTGTATCGGCGCATGGTACATATACCGGTATGTCTCGAAAGGCCTTGAAAAGTCAATATCTTACAAACTTAACATTCATCTGCATAAAGAGTGGAAACTGACCATAAAATATAAATGAGCAAAGAAAACCAGGATTCTATCAAGAAAATAATGAAATAGACTATTGTAGAATATTATGGTGCGAACAGGTGTATTGTATTTCTCTACGTAGGATCTCAATAAATGATACATGTACCAGTAATTTCGAGATTATTGGATGACATCAAAAGCCCAAACGTTTATGGAGTTTAAGCAAGAATTTCTAACTTTATCATGTCTTTCGGTCACTGTCATTACTTGAACACTAGATCAAGTTCTTACTGCAACAATAACAATTTGGAACGGTAACGTGTGCCGATAGTATGTATGTTGCATGTCCAGCCTCGCATTTGCTTGCGTACAAACAAGCTAAGTTGGCATTGTACAATATATTTTTATGCTTATTGAAGACACCATGAGGATAATATACATGTACGTTGATGAGATTCAAGCATATGAATTCCCAAACTTTATTCATGTACACATTTTGGTCTCTCTCAATCACCTTGAAAACTAGAGCAAGTTCTTACCTGGAAAGTCACTGTAGAGAGAGTCAGTCTTGAGATACCAAGGAGTGCTCCAGTGATTCCATCTACAGCGAATACAATTCCCTTGAACACTGTAAATAAAGATACAAATATAGATGATGATAAATAATCATCATCTCATAATAAATTCTAGCAATTCAAGAATATTCACAAGTCACATAAAAAAAAAAAACATCATGTTTTTATTGACACTACACACATGATTGTACTGGTGTTGAACGATTTGACCCTTCATGCACCTTTAAAAACACTAATAACCCATTTGACGACTGGGCCCCTAACTGTGTATGAAATAATGTGTGTTATAGCAAACAAGTTCATTTCAACAGGTTAAAATGAGATTTTCCACTTATCTTGTTTTTACATTTTCTGTACGTCCAATGGGAAATTGCTTCTCAAATAATTTTAAATTTTCACAACACAAGAAAAAAAAAAAAACTTCTGTTTTCCTACCCTTGACGCAATAAAAACATAAAGCCCAGCTACACAGATGGAAAACAGGTAAATAACACCTTGATGGAATTTCAGAAATAAGTAAACATTGAACAAACAAAAGCAAAACAAAAAATACAAGAACAATGGAAGGAAAAACATTGAGGGAAAATGGAGCTTCCATATCCTTATATGAAAGTTCTGGGGGCGTTTGTCCAGAACATTTTTATCCGACAAATTTTGCATTTCAGTAGCTTTGACAGTTGTCAGTTGAGAACAGTGAATTCTTGTTTCATGAAATGCTCCCCTGAACACATGCACAACAGTGCTTCTGCTTTCTAGGTGAATTCCAAATTTGGTGGAAAAGAGTTAGTAAAGATCAGACAAACAAAGAAAGGTGGAATTGGGGAGATGTAATACAGTAACATCTAAAGTCACAATATGCACACATTCACACAGACTGACATAGAAAACATAATTCATTATCATAAAAAACAGTCCATCATCCTTACTTTGGCCAAACCAAAGACGATGAGCCTGAATTTTGTTGCGCATGTTGCATTTGAGACAGCTGGTGCCATACCGAATGTTACACCCTGCAAACAATGAAGACAAAAAACCAGATTGAAATCTCTCTCTGCCAGGAAATATGCAACAGGACAACTCAGAATCAAACGTGATAATCTAAAAACATAATTGTATTAGAAATGGAGAATACAATATTTTTTAATATCCATCTTTGAGAATCAATTGACTGCTTGGCCCTACAAGATACATGTACAAGTGTAACAATGTTACGGTATACACTGTTACATACAGCTGTTATAGGCATACAATATACCAGATATATGACGTACACATGCAAATTAGTATATTAAGAGGGCGCGTGCACTTGCAAAATGCTGAAACCATGTCATGTACATGTATGCTGACAAACGATGTACAATTTAAAAGCCATATTAAACAACAGAGTACATTTGTTGAAAGTGAAAACAATAAAGTTTCATACATGTACTGTACAGTGTACAGGCTCATGGAAAGCATCAGAATTTAATTATGAAAATATTGTGTTTTAATAAAGGCGAAAAAAACTGCCCTTTTTTTGAAAGTTTCCCCCAATAAAACAAAGCCCATCCCCCCATCCCTTGTCAGGGATATCATATTTAGCATTATAAAACACAATAATCACCCTATGACGGATTTAATTCACTATTGTATTTCCAATACAGAGTTCAGGCATCCTATACCGTTTATGATATTAAAGGCCTACCATAATGAAATGACGCTAAAGGAGATTTTCAACACGGGCGCAAACTGTAAACGTTTTGTGAATTGCGATTTTGGGAATGTCCAACAGTTGTTTTAATGCCACCAAAAGCTTTTTTTTATGTGGCAAAAGTTTTTTCCGCTGCATAAAAACAATGACTGTAAAATTACATGTGACGATTCCAACTTTCAAACATGCAATGTGTAACACAATATACAGCTCTAATATCATCTACGAGTGAGGCATGATTTCTACATTTATACTTGTTGTACATTGTATGTGGGCTGAAATTGATTAAACACTGAAAGGCAGGACGCTTCTAATATCCCTCTTCTTTTCACATCCCCCTTAGATACACTTGAGAGGAATTACACTCTATGATGCATGATTTATCGGCATGATGGAATTAATTCATATTGATCAGCTTTGCTTCTTCTTAAAATGGCAACACTCGGTTTTAATAGTGTTTTTTTTTAAGATAAAAAGAGATACATCATATGTTACAAGCAATTAACATATTGTACATGTACATTAAATCTATAGTGTATTTAACAGGTGTTATTTGCCAAATCCTAATTACGCAAAAAGAATTTCCAATGTGACAATAAATATATTCAATTCCATTCAATTCAAATTGTCTCTGGAAATTATTTTGAACTTTTAAAAACGGCAGCGAATTCACAAATATTAAATGTTGTTGGGTTTTTTTCCTGTTCATATTCTGAACTTGTAATAAAATTAAAAGTTGAGAATGAGCATCCATAATATTCACATGCCATCATTGGCTAACCTTATTTATATAGTTTGAATAGTGTTGAAATCAAATTACTTTCACCTCATAACTTACCCACAGAATACCACAGAGTAAACAAACTTGGCATGGCATCACATCTAGACGTTTCCGTGCCTTGATGGGCCATAGAATTATGAGCAATGGTGTTTTTCAATGATAAGTTCATGTGAAGGCAAGTATATTATTGGCATGGACAAGTGCCTAATCTTTGCTTATAAAAGCCTCATGTACAAATGTATATTGAATGACAGTGCGATATTATGTACATACGTACATGTATGTAATCCTTTTGGGTACTTTCTTCTCTCTTTTTTTTTTTTGTTGTTGTTTTTTGGTTTGTTGTTATGACTCTCTTTCTTGGTGTTTATTATTATTATTTTTTTTTTTTTTTTTTTTTTTTTTTTTAATGATTTCACACTGTTAATCTTCACAATTGATCCATTGGCTGCACAGAATGATAACCAAATATTCAACAGACGAAAAAGAGAAAGAAATTCCCATGATACAGTGTTTTATGTAACATTACATGTACATGTGTTGGCATGTATGTACTGCTACCAAACATCTGCATAATGTATGCATGCAATGTTTATTTACACAATATATTATCCATTGCTCAGTCATTGCAAATGAATCAGCAATCCCCCTGACAAAGCAATATAGTTAGCCATGCATACACATGGCCCTCGTGGGCACTCCTCAAGCAGTTGCTAACTTCACATATAATGCAGCGGTCACCAACTCGCCGTACGCTTCGGACGTGCAACTCCCACGATGATTTCGTAGAAAAATCTGCAGCCGCAGGGTACCGTCGCAGGCGCGTTGCATGTACGACGTGGCAGGAAGTTTTTTTCCAATACCCCTTACTAACAGAAACGCAGGAATCGCAGAAGTTGACCCAGGAACGACTGTGCGTGATTGCACATGCAACGCAGCTACGTTGATGCACGGTCCCGTGCCACGACGAGTTGTGACCGCCGCATTCCCCATACAGAGTGAACAATTTGAGTGGGAGTGAGAGAGGAGAGAGAGAGAGAGATGAAAGAGTTAGAGTGGGGTGTGAAACCAGGCCAGAGCTAGGAGAGAATAGAGAAAAACCAAAGAAATAAGACGGGGGAAAGTGTCAATACACATAAATAATGTGAAAATGTGAGAGACAGATACAGAGATTAGGAAAGACAAAAAAAAGAAGAAGGAGAGTGGGAGATTGGGCCTACTGCATCTCATGTAGTTAGACAAGAGAAGAGAGAGAGATAAAGAGAGAGCGAAAACAAATAGGAGATCAGAAATACGATGATCAAGGAAGAGAATGTACAGTCAGAAATAAACAGAGAGAGAGAAAGAGAGAGACCATTTCTACAATTCCACAGCATGCCTGAGTAGTTTATAGAGTTTCACTGTATGAGTGAATCTACTGTTCCCAAATTGTATAATTTTGCAAAACTCCAGAGCTCGTGTAGCTGTACAGTTGGCAGTTACTACTGTCATACATAAACTGTATTACATTTTTATAAAGCTGAATATTGTGAACACAAATATCTACAATGCATGTAGCCTGTTTAATTAAGGCAATTGCTTACATGTAAACTGCCCTCACCGCAAGCAGCAAAACAAAATATAACA
>CALNVZ010003435.1:19462127-19479754 GCA_940671915.1 Paracentrotus lividus | reverse complement strand
TCTTAAGTTGTATGTGTGCACTTTAAATGTACATGTACATAATTTTGTTAAATTGTGTGTACAGAGAGAAAGCTCTCTAATCCATTTATACTACTTTTGAGTTAATACACTGCATGTGCATGCATACATGTATGTTTTCAAAGAAATGCAATACAACAAATGTGTAGGCTAAGTGCAGGATTCATTATATCTTTGTGTAAAAGTAATTAATACATTTTATTTAATAAGGATTGTGTTTTACAAATTTTGTAGTATACTTTTCCTTTAGTACTGACATGATGGCTCTCTCTATAAATTCAAATTCGGATTCACCCAGTATACGTCAATTATATTAAGGGATTATCATTTTTTTAAGGGCAAGAAGATAGGATAATGGATGTGTAAATTCAAACTCCATGTCATATCACACTTTATATTGACCTTGTCATTGTCAAGAATTAGTCACATCCTGTAAGGATGAAGCATTTGATCTCAATGAGAGCAGAACTCCTCATTGAGTCCATGCCATAACAGTGTCAGGTCAGTCAGGTGAGGCATAACAAACAATGCTTCTGCCAGGTGATGTGATGCAGCAGGTGTTTGACAGGTGACATTCAGAGACCCAGTGATTTGACCTGCATTGTTAGTGGATTATAAATGTAGATATCATACATTCACATGTAAATGGTCATATGAATGAACCTAAGAATTCCTAATTAAATACTGATTTCATGCATTGTACTTCTGAATTCATGACAAAGATGAATTAATAATGTATTACAATGTATTCTCTTCCTCATGTCATTTCAAGCAATTTTGATCAAAAATTGGTCAGAATTTTCCTATTTTTCAAATTTTGGAATGCATGTTTGGAACTATTAATAGCGTGTTTTCGCTGGACTACGGAGGTGGAATCTAGAACGTTAGCCATATTAAGGGCTATATTTCAAAATAGCTCAAAACTAGGGTACTACTGGCCTACTACACGGGAAGAATTATCGAACTCCGCACTCTGTGTTGACGTCACCACTTGGAAATCAGGTATGCAGCAGGTTTTCACAGGTGATATGAGAGAGATCCAGTGATTTGACCTGCATTGTTAGTGATTATAAATGTAGATATCATACATTCACATTAAATGGGTCATATGAATGAACCTAAGAATTCCTAATTTAAATACTGATTTCATGCATTGTACTTCTGAATTCTGACAAAGATGAATTAATAATGTATTAACAATGTTCTCTTCCATGTCATTTAAGCAATTTTGATCAAAAATTGGTCAGAATTTTCCTATTTTCAATTTTGGAATGCATGTTTGGAACTCCCAGGTCGAAATCCATAGGCTCCATTAGCCTGTTGGACCATCAGAAACCATTAGGGCTGTTGGTCTCTAATGGTTATGAAAATATGGGCCACAGAACCATTAGAAATTTCTAATGGACAATAGACATTTTCTGTTGGTCCATTAGAATTTTTTCTATTGGTCCATAGACATTTTCTAATGGACCAATAAGAATTAATTAATGAAAATAGTATAATAAAATCTTTGGAATTTTCGGCCAACAACCCATAGAAACATGTTGACATTAACAATGAGTCCTACCCTATCCTATCCTATCCTAACCTATGCTATCCTATATTAAGGCCCTATTACTACTGGTAACTTCCGACCCCTGCTATATAAAGTACTACAGGAAAAATGTTTGAAGAAAGACAGTTACTTAATATCAAATTACACTTTTGTAATGAAATATGAAGAATTGTCATTATGAATCAATTTGAAATTGTGTTAAACATAAAACACTAATAAACTAAATATTTTTGATTATATTAATAGCAAATGCCAGCTACATGGCTAAAATTGCATTTTATATTTATTTTCCACCTATTTTCAAACTCAGAACACTGCTTATGAATATCTCATGACCAACAGAAACCATTAGAAACCAACAGAACCAACAGAAACCAGTCAGAAATAACATATGAAAGAAAATTACAGAAACCAGTAGAAACCAACAAAAACCGATTATAAGCCAACACAATACAAGCCAACAGGGAGGGTCCACGAGGCAGGCCCCACGAGGCCGCCAGGGGCAGAAGTCCACGAAGCTGAGCGCCCACGAGCCGAGTATTTTCCCATGAGACCGATTTTTCTCATATTGTATTTTGCAATATACTGCTCGGCCTCTGGACCCTCGGGCCTCGCGGGCCATCGGCCAATTATGTGTGATTTACACTATGATAAATTTGTGTGCATTATTCATATCACATTGAAAGTAAGTTTTACACATTGTAAAAGCAGTTAATGCTGTTTTAGTCTATACTTGGGCAAGAATAAGGGTTCCAAACACATGCTGCATTCCAAAATTTTAAAAATAGGAAAATTCTAACCAATGTTTGATCAAAATTGCTTGAAATGACATGAGGAAGAGAATACATTGTAATAAATGATAAATTCATCTTTGTCATGAATTCAGAAGTACAATGCATTAAATCAGTAAATTAGGAATTCTTAGGTCCATTCATATGACCCATTTACATGTGAATGTATGATATCTACATTTATAATCCACTCACAATGCAGGTCAAATCGATGGGTCTCTCTCTTGCCACCTATCAAACACCAGCTGCATCACATCATCTAGCTGAAGCGGTGTGTGTTATGCCTGACCTGACTGACCTAACACTGCATGATATGGATCTCAATGAGGAGTTCTACTCTTCTTTGAGATCAAAGGCTTCATCCTTACAGGTTTGTGACTAATTCATGGCAATGATGAGGTCAATATAAAGTATGGTATTGACATGGAGTTTAAATTTACACATCCATTATCATATCTTCTTGCCCTTAAAAAAACGATAATCACCTTAATATAATTCTTGTATACTGGGTGAATCCGAATATGAATTTATAGACAGAGACATCATGTCAGTATTAAAGGAAAAGTATTCTACAAAAATGTGTAAAACACAAATCCATTATTTAAATAAAATGTATAATTACTTTTTACACAAAGATATAATGAATCCTGCACTTAGGCCTACACATCTGTTGTATTGCATTTTCTTTGAAACACATACGTGTATGCATGCACATGCAGTGTATAACTCAAAAGTAGTATAAATGGATTAGAGAGCTTTCTCTCTGTACACTATTAACAAAAATTATGTACATGTAAATTTAAAGTGCACATACAAGTTAAGAATTATGTGTGATTTACACTATGATAAATTTGTGTGCATTATTCAAACTTGATTGTCATCGCATTGTAAGTAAGTTTTACGCATTGTAAATGCAGTTAATGCTATTTTAGTCTATACTTGGGCAAGAATAAGAGTTCCAAACACATGCATTCCAAAATTTTAAAAATACGAAAATTCTAACCAATGTTTGATCAAAATTGCTTGAAATGACATGATAAAGAGAATACATTGTAATAAATGATAGATAAATTCATCTTTGTCATGAATTCAGAAGTACAATACATTAAATCAGTATTTAAATTAGGAATTCTTAGGTCCATTCATATGACCCATTTACATGTGAATGTATGATATCTACATTTATAATCCACTAACAATGCAGGTCAAATCACTGGATCTCTCTCATATCACCCATCAAACACCAGCTGCATCACATCAACTCATAGCAGCACTGTGTGATATGCCTCCCCTGACTGACCTGAAACTGCATGACAAGGATCTCAATGAGGAGTTCTGCTCTTCATTGAGATCAAAGGCTTCATCCTTACAGGTATGTGACTAATTCATGACAATGATGAGGTCAATATAAAGTATGGTATTGACATGGAGTTTAAATTTACACATCCATTATCCTATCTTCTTGCCCTTAAAAAAAATGATAATCCCCTTAATATAATTCTTGTATACTGGGTGAATCCGAATATGAATTTATAAACAGAGACATCATGTCAGTATTAAAGGAAAAGTATACTACAAAAATGTGTAAAACACAAATCCATTATTTAAATAAATAGTATAATTACTTTTTACACAAAGATATAATGAATCCTGCACTTAGGCCTACACATCCGTTGTATTGCATTTTCTTTGAAACACATACGTGTATGCATGCACATGGAGTTTATAACTCAAAAGTAGTATAAATGGATTAGAGAGCTTTCTCTCTGTACACTATTAACAAAAATTATGTACATGTAAATTTAAAGTGCACATACACTGTGTCCCCCAAAAAATGCTGATTTCAGTTTAGATGGATATAATATGAAAATCACAAAACTATATTGTTCATAACTCTACACACGTAAACTACCATTCGTGTTCTACAACTGGATGAAATTTTATCTGATATGGTCCAAGAATCCCAAAGATATGAGCATTTTGTCATTACACATCGGGAAACCGCTCCATCCAAGTTTGTATCGAGTAGTACCGGATGTGTCAAAAAAGACAAACCCAAGTTTGATCATTAATACTTTGAAAAATATTTCAGTAGTATTTATGAAATTTATATCACTGTAAAGTGCAACTCATTACCATTCTAGTGATATGTCTCTCAGCTCACCAATATTATGGATCGCTGAAACTCATTGTTCTGAAAAAGTCTTGTAAAATTGTGAGTGCTCCACTTTCACGCTCATTGATGATCAAAGTTGGGGTTCCTCTTAGTATTTTTGATTAACGCATCTCAAGGAGCACGAAAGTGAACACTCACAATTTTGCAAGACTTTTTCAGAACAATGGGGTTCAGCGAAGCGTAATATTGGTGAGCTGAGAGACATTTCATTAGAATAGTAATGAGTTGCAATTTACGGTGATATAAACTTCATAATCACTACTGAAATATTTTGCAAATTATTTATGATCAAACTTGGGTTTCTTTTATTCGATATACCCGGTATTACTAAATACAAATTTTGGAGGGAGAGGTTTCCTCATGTGTAATGGAAAAATGCTTATATCTTTGTGATTATTAGACCATATCACATAAAATTTCATCCATTTGCAGAAAATGAATAGCAGTTTACGGGCGTAGAATTTTAATTAATATAATATTGTAATTTTAATATTATACCCATCTAAAGTACCATTAGCATTTCTTGTGGGACACACTGTACAAGTTAAGAATTTTGTGTGATTAATACTATGATAAATTTTGTGTGCATTATTCAAACTTGATTGTCATCGCATTGTAAGTAAGTTTTACGCATTGTAAATGCAGTTAATGCTGTTTTAGTCTATACTTGGGCAAGAATAAGAGTTCCAAACACATGCATTCCAAAATTTTAAAAATACGAAAATTCTAACCAATGTTTGTTCAGAATTGCTTGGAATGACATGAGGAAAGAATATACATTGTAATAAATGATAAATTCATCTTTGTCATGAATTCAGAAGTACAATGCATTAAATCAGTAAATTAGGAATTCTTAGGTCCATTCATATGACCCATTTACATGTGAATGTATGATATCTACATTTATAATCCACTAACAATGCAGGTCAAATCACTGGTTCTCTTTCATATCACCTGTCAAACACCTGCTGCATCACATCGTCTGGCTGAAGCAGTGTGTGTTATGCCTCACCTGAATGACCTGAAACTGCATGTCATGGATCTCAATGAGGAGTTCTGCTCTTCATTGAGATCAAAGGCTTCATCCTTACAGGTTTGTGTACTTTTTATGTGTGTACTCAGAATATCAATGGGTTGCATTATTATGCATAGGGGCATTACATTACCTTTATTTCTTATCAGTGCTATTTCTGGGATATAATTAATTAATCTCATTTTACATGTATCAAATTTGTACACTTAAATTTACATTCACAATTTTTTATGTAAACACATTGGATAATGTGTATTTTATGTCTCTCTCCCATAAAACCATAAACCTTTGGAAATTGAACCCTGGAAAAAAGTCTTTTGTCATTTGTAGATTCTTGCGTGTCTACTCAAAAGAAAGGGATGATAGAGGTATTGGCTTACTCCTACATAAGTGTTACATATAATGTACATATTACATGTAAATCCTACATCTACTATTTTCATACTACTCATAACCTTGTTAAATAAAATATGTGTCATGAATTTAAATTCAAATTAAATTGAATTTAAAATATAAAGTATATGCCCATGCAATTGTATCTATGGTTTATTTCCACTATTAACATTTGTAGCAACTATAATGAATGCATCTCCATAATTACAAACAATAATATTGAGGCTTGGTTAGCCTTGCAAAACAAGATCACCATTTATGTATGTCTCCTCAAGGAGATTTAATCATCGTACCTTTATTATCATCATATTTTCAGGGCTCTTTTCCTCAAATCATCAATGGAAATTTCAAATTCAATGAAGAACCTATAAGGGACTTGAATGAGTTTCTTTGCCGTCTATCCTCTCTCCTAAGAATGGCCAGGTAATTTTTGTGAAACCTTCACCATCCATAATATAGAGTTTGCATTTACAGGATTGTTTTGTTTGTTTTTTTTAATATGTAGTGGTACGGTCTATTGACCATTTTCCCAATTAATTAATTATAATATAAGTCAATTTTAAAGAGGGCGCTA
The DNA here is from genome assembly GCA_940671915.1 of Paracentrotus lividus. Taxonomy (NCBI): domain Eukaryota; kingdom Metazoa; phylum Echinodermata; class Echinoidea; order Camarodonta; family Echinidae; genus Paracentrotus; species Paracentrotus lividus. Next base: position 19,473,214 of record CALNVZ010003435.1, on the reverse strand, counting down.
GGCCACTAATTGTCAGTGAAAGGTTAGAAGGTTTCATAGTATTATTTACTTAAGTTCTGTACATCATAAATTAAGGGATCTTATTATGTATGCACTGTATGTACTATTGGGTCGGGATTGTATTAAGCATATTTGGAGACGCGTCCCTGCTTGAGCGGGTAGTCGGACATTCAATGACATTACGTACAGGTGCCTTGTCGGTAAAATTGTATTTCTATTTGAAACAACAGTAAAGCATCCTGTCCTATTATTCATACGCTCTTACCGGGTGCAAGGCTTTTCGTAAATATTTAAATTAGACGTCCCTGCAGTATTATCTGGTCTGTTAGACACGCCTACTTTTAGACCTAAAACACGTGACTCTAATTGTTATTGATGCAAATGGAACTATGCAAAAGGGAAAAGGTAGTGTGTTTCATCACGCTTTTGGCTTAGTTTAGTATATACAGAGAGGCGGCGGCTTGATTGACTCCGATTCACTTTAGCAATTACCGAAATATTGAATATAGGCAAAGCTCGATTGTGTCTCGTAGCCATTTTGTGTTAGAGCCATTTGTTTCCTGATTCCTATAAGTTAAACATTATTTTCGCCACTACTCTGAGGATCTAGAACTCTGAGACTTACTCTGGACTCCTCTACATTAAGATTTGATACTGAACGATCTTGTAGACATTTAGTATCGGGCACAAGTGAGACAACGTGAATTGAAAGCTCTGAACACCACATCGATTGGACTTGTAGTATGTCGTACGTCATCATCGTTATCGTCGTCGTCGTCGTCATCGATTATATTGGACTCTTGGCACACAACGATAGTTGAATATATTTGACATTACAACTTTATATTGATCGTGCCTCGATGCACTGCAGTTTCAACTTCATTTGTCGGTCCCTTACACTGTTTTGTACGCTTTGCAGCAGACATGAAGTTGCATGTTAGGTTTTGAAGAATCGTTATTGGAATCCCCGTCGTTTGTCGCAAGGCTCTGCTGATTTGTCGGTACGTTTTCGCAGGAACTGGGATTGGTGAAGCAGGAGAAAATGGGCACCTAGATAAAGAGATTTGGGATCTCTTTGATCGCTGTGGGGCTATGGACTCTACTGAAAGTGGCTACCTTAAATGAGTAATTCCGAGTGCGTGTGCGACAATATATCTGCATCTCACCGGGAAAGCGGTCGATTCTGTGAGGAGAACAGAAGTACTTTCCCATTGAAGTATGCTGTTTCCATGATTGTGATCTCTCGCGATGTCTGCGTCATCTGCTGTAGTGCGCTGACACCCTATCAACCGGAAATGGAAGAGACGAGAGATTGATGCGGTGACCTGGTCTACGTTAGGACAGAGCTCGACCCGCCAGAGGCTGTGACTGAGGTACTTCGACCGGATGGATCAAGTGAGGTTGAGTTACAGCAGTTCGAGATAATCGATGATGAGTATATATGTGAACATTTTTAATTTCAATCACTCCCAATTAATATAGAGCATGATACTCATCATGAACGCTTTACCTGTAACAGATGCTCATAACATTGAACAATGACTATGAATTTTGCCACCTTAATATCTGTAATATTAAACTTAATATGTCTCCTCTGATAAAAGTGATGTGATGATGAGATTGGAATGTCTAGTTGGTATGGACACGGATATTGGGAGTACTTAGTTAGAGTAAGCCGGAATTGCGATTTTGGCAGTGTTAGTTCTTATTTTACCCCTGTTTGTTTTATTCATGTACTTAGGACTTTTGATAAACTCTCTAATAAGGTCAGATTAACCACTAGGATCATAAATACAAATCACAAGTTTATAAAATACCGCGATACACTTTATTTAGGCATGATCTGACATAATGCCTATCACAAGTAGGGGAGGATGAATGACCCCGTCTAGTTGTTAGGGTAAGTAAATGTTAGGAATATCATTCAACTGATTAAGGTAATTAGCTAAAATTTAGATTAGACTTTAAAAATACTTAAATCCTTTTAAAAAAAGTAGGATAAAATATAAATATATATTTGGCTTTTAGGTACTTAGATTTCTTTAGGGGATACTTGTGAAAGTTTGAATACAGTGATAAAATAATAATCTGGAACAATTAGGTGCTTATTGGTCAGGTTTTTTTTTAAAGACATTGTGATAGTTCAACGGGTCCCCATTTTTCTACCCGGCTAAGATTTATTGTGTGTCTGAATATGGGAGGCTGTGGTATTGAAAGTACTCTTGCTCTCAAATCACCACAGAGAGACACATTTTATTTCTGATGACGGTAGTTTATGGGGTCCGTTAGAATTGCTATAACTAGGATAATCTTATTGAATTTCGGGATAGGAAATATTAAATTGTATTCGTGGATATTTTGGTTTCTAATCGTATTAAGAATATAACATTTGTAGGTCTTTATGTGGACTAGTTTGGATAATTGGCAATTGATGAATGGATACTCTTTTTAAAGTCTGGTTGATAATGTGGTATTTACGTTTAAATGCAACTTCGGAATTTTCAGCTGGGTTTTGGGGGTTGTTAAACATTGAACTTAATTGGGTATTGACATGTCTTTTTAGGCTGGGCGTTACTATAAGGACTATGGTCGTATGAAGTTATTATATTGGGAGTATTTGTGTAAGATAAAGCCACTGATACAGAGATCAGTGTGTATAGCTTTAGAATGGGAGGTTGGTCCCATTGGAAGCTAAATTATTTGTAGGTTGCGTTTGTGTAGAATGCTGGATAGCATTTTAAATATCAATCACTTCATAATGCAGTAGATATTTTCACTCTTTAGATAAATTCATTTTATGCTCACATATGGTTTATATATATATATTTCACATTATATATGGGCAGTTCCAAGGTAACGGAGTGACATTCAGAAGCAACATTTCAGCATTCAAACAAGTTTATCATCCATACTTTAATCTTTATGTACAAACAAATGGTTCATGACAAAAGCTGATGGTACCCTCTTTTCAAAATGGTAATTTTTTTTATAGTGATCCTCTTAATTAATGAGATATGAATATTCATAATCATGGTTACGGAGTGACGCAAAATGGACATGCATATTTGAGCAGAAAACATTTTGCTTAAACTCTGTGAAATTTAAATGGCTATCACAATTTTGAGTTATTGATTGGATTCTATGTTATTCTAGGTATAATATGCCACCTTGCATTAAAAAATTGGTTGAATATTTTGTTAATTATGACTTAAAACTTGAACCCTTGTCTGGTTACGGAGTGACGGTTACGGAGTGACATCTGGTTTCCCGCTCTTTTTCGTGAGGAGAAACGCATTATAAAGAAATATTAATACCAAAGTTTGTTGGAGTAAACCATGACAATTACATTAAGCCAAAAAAATTTGCAAAAAGTGACGAGATATAAGAATTAGAGGCATTTAAAGCCCCATAGTCCCATACGTGCAAATTTGGGTTTGATCAATTATTCAGCGCAAGAATACTGAATCACAATTTTTTTTAACTTAAATGATTGGTTGTATTGTAAAGAAGCCTTTGTGGTAATTTCAGATCCTAATTTGCATTTTCAAAGCCACAGCGGCACATTAAAATTTCAGCTCCATGTCCTGTTTTGCTTGGAACTGCCCATATGTATTTCATGCTATATATGTATGCTGTGCTGGCATATGGGATTTGTATTTCAGATCATATGTGTACTTGGTTAGCATACATGTTTTATATAATGCATTTCATACTATATATACGTATGCTCTGCTGGCATACGTCTGCTAGTTTTTGTTGGCCGGGTTAATATTTACAAGTAAAGTGTCTGTGCAGTTATAGGTAGACATCGACTTCAGCATCGTTGAGGGAGGACTGGGACACCGGCTCCGGATCCATGTAGAAGTACATGTTGTCCTATAATTCTCACAGGCGAATAATTTACTAAAATCATTATTTAATCCATGCTTCTTGTACATATTGTAAATATTTTCCATATTAAAAAAAAAATGGAACAGATTTTCTTTGCTTATTTCCACGTTTAACGGTGGAAATGTTAATTGTGACAAATAACAAAATTGGGTTTTATTTTTGGATATTTTTGATAATTGATAGGTTAGGGTGATGTTTATCACAAGTACATGTAGGGGAGAATGGAGGTTGCCCTCTACTGAAGTTAGGGCATGCATGAAATTTTGGGATTTTGCATTGCATTTTAGTGGATGTTTCAGATTAATTAAGGTTTGGCCCGGATAGGATTTTAATGTTCATTTTTGGTATTATGTGTACTAGATAAAATATAAATATATTTGGAAGTTGTAGTCATAGTTGCACCCAGGTATGTGTATGTGGCTGTGTAGGCGGCCTTCGTCCACTCTGCTGGGGAGGATGGATGTTGTCATGGGAGGCCTTTATTGGCCAACACTTATCTTCTTTTGTGGAGGGGGCGGGGTCGTCCTGCACTGCCATATTGATACAATGGGTCATGGATTGGAAATAGTAGTTATTGTCCCCGCCGAACGAGTTCGAGCAGGGGACTATGAAACGGGCTCCGTACGTATGTGTGTGTGTCCGTCCGTCCGTCCGTCCGTATGTGAGTTCAATTTGCACTGCCTTCGCCAATTTTCATCCGATTTCCGATTCCGTTGCTTTATATGATAGCACTAGGTGATGGCTACCAAACTTCTTCACAGAATTTTGACCTTTGACCTTTGACCCTTGATTTTTGACCTATATTGTTATATTGGTTACAAATGCTACTCCTTCGCCATTTTTTCATCCGATTTCGATTCTGTTTGCTTTATATGATAGCACTAGGTGAGGGCTACAAAACATCTTCACAGAATTTTGACTTTGACCCCCTTTGACCTTTGACCTTCATTTTTGACCTATATTGTTTAATTGCTACAAAATGCCTAACTCCTTCGCCATTTTCATCCGATTTCGAATCCGTTGCTTTTATATGATAGCACTAGGTGAGGGCTACAAAACTTCTTCACGGAATTTTGACTTTTTGACCCTTTGACCTTGACCTGATTTAACTTATATGTACATTGGCTACAAAATGCTACTCCTTCACCATTCTTCTTCCGATTTCGATTCCGTTTGCTTTATGTGATTAGCACTAGTTGATGGCTACCAAAATTTCTTCACCGAATTTTGACCTTTGACCTTTGACCTTTATTTTTACCTATATTGTTAATTGGCTACAAAATGCTACTCCTTCGCCATTTTTCATCCGATTTCGATTCCGTTTGCTTTTATATTGATAGCACCTAAGGGTGATGGCTACCTAACTTCTTCACGAATTTTGACCTTTGACCTTTGACCCTATTTTTTGACTGTATTGTTTAATTGGCTACAAAAAATGCTACTCTTCGCCATTTTTCATCCGATTTCGATTCTGTTTGCTTTATTATGATAGCACTAGCGTAATGAAGCTACAAAACTTCTTCACAGAATTTTGACCTTTGACCTTTTGAACCTATATTGTTAATTGGCTACAAAAATGCTATCCCTTCGCCATTTTCATCAATTTCGATTCCGTGTGCTTTATGTGAAGCACTAGGTGAGGACTACAAAACTTCTTCACAGAATTTGACTTTTGACCCCTTTGACCTTGACTTTGCATCTATATTTGTACATTGGGCACAAAATGCTACTTCCTTCGCCATTTTTTACCCCATTTCTATTCTGTTTGCTTTATATGATAGCACTAGGTGAGGGCTACAAAACATCTTCACAGAATTTTGACTTTTGAACCCCCCTTTGACCTTTGACTTCATTTGACCTATATTGTTAATTGGCTACAAAATGCTACTTCTTCGCCATTTTTCATCCGATTTCGAATCCGTTGCTTTATATGATAGCACTAGGTGAGGGCTACAAAACTTTCTTCACGAATTTTGACTTTTACCCTTTGACCTTACCTTGATTTATACTTATATTGTACATTGGCTACAAAATGCTACTCCTTTCACCATCTTCTTCTCCGATTTCGATTCCGTTTGCTTATGTTGAAGCACTAGTTGATGGCTACAAAATTTCTTCACCGAATTTTGACCTTTGACCCTTTGACCTTTATTTTTTACCTATATTGTTAATTGGCTACAAAATGCTACTCCTTCGCCATTTTTCATCCGATTTCGATTCCCGTTTGCTTTATATGATAGCACTAGGTGATGGCTACCTAACTTCTTCACAGAATTTTGACCTTTGACCTTTGACCCTGATTTTTGACCTATTGTTTAATTGGCTACAAAAATGCTACTCTTCGCCATTTTTCATTCCGATTTCGATTCTGTTTGCTTTATATGATAGCACTAGGTAATAGCTAAAACTTCTTCACAGAATTTTGACCCTTTGACTTTTGACCCTATATTGTTAACTTATTGGCTACAAAATGCTACTCCTTCGCCTTTCATCCAATTTCGATTCCGTGTGCTTTATGTGATACACTAGGTGAGGACTACAAAACTTCTTCATAAGAATTTTGACTTTTTGACCTTTGACCTTGACTTTGATCTATATTGTACATTGGCTACAAAATGCTACTTTCTTCGCCATTTTTTACCCGATTTCGATTCTGTTTGCCTTATGGTGATAGCACTGATCGCTGAATAATGGAATTTTCGATTATGCGGCGAATATATTACGCATCGCGTAATTTACTAATCCACTTGTTTGATTTGGGGAGGTATTTAGTCTCTCATTTTATGATAAATGGATTGATTGACATTTGGCCTTTTGGAAAAGAAGGCAGGGAGAAGAAAACAGAACTAGTTTTTTTGAAACTATTAGTTAAACAAAATAATAAAAACATATACTGATATTAATTTCTTTTGCGATCTCCAGGCGAAAGACCGCTTTCAGTTAGGGTGAGATTTGTAGTGGTACGGTTATTGACCGTTTTCCCAATTAATTAATTATAATATAAGTCAATTTTTAAAGAGGGCGCTAGGCCACTAATTGTCAGTGAAAGGTTAGAAGGTTTCATAGGTTTATTTACTTAGTTCGTTCACATTAAATTAATGAAGTCAAAAGGAGCCTGAGCTTTCAATCCTAGCAGAATCTTCGTCAGAGACAAAACCACATTAAATTAAGGGATCTTATTATGTATGCACTGTAATTGTATTGGGTCGGGGGATTGTATTAAGCTATTTGGAGACGGTCCCTGCTTGAGCGGTAGTCGGCATTCATGACATTCGTACAGGTGCTATGTCGGTTAAATGTATTTCTGTTAACAATAGTAATAGCATCCTGTCCTATTCAAAGCTTTTCCGGGTGCAAGGTTTTTGTAAATATTTAATCAGCGTCCCCTGGCATATTTCTGGTCATGTTAGACACGCCTACTTTTGGAACCTAAAAGCACGTGCTCTATTGTTTATTGTGCAATGGACTAGAAAGGGAAAGGGTGCGTGGTGCTTTTATTGGTTAGTTTGTTATACAGGAGGCGGGGCTTGTTGGACTCGATTCACTTTAGCATTACCGAAATTGATATATAGGCAAAGCTCATGTGTGGCTCGGTAGCCATTTTGTGTTAGAGCCATTTTGTGTTAGAGCCATTTTATGTTAGAGCTTTCGAGAGCCATTTTATGTTCGAGCTTACGTTGACCATGTTGAGTTAGCTATTTTTCTTTGCGGATCGAAGCATGGTTTTTCGTGTCTGTATAAGCCCAGCCTCTGAAACTGTTTATATTTAATTAATGCACCTTTGCCGTTTTGCTTCTGACTGTTGGTGGAGTTCGTCATTTTATTTCTTCGTTCTACATTTAATAAATACCAAACCGAACTTTACTTCAATGTGTCAGCCGCCATTTTGTTTCCTGAGTCCTATAAGTTGAACTATTATTTCGCCACCTACTTGGAGACTAGTCTCGGAGAACTTACTCTGAGACGGTCCTCTTACAAATATATATCACGAGGCTTTCTTGCTTTATGGTAATCATGTTTCAGACCAGAATATTTAACCCTATCAAGACCAAGGTATTTTGATGGTTCATAGGCCCAAGGGGGGGCATATTGTGCCCCCCCTCCATAATTTTTTAATTATTTGACCGATCACTTTCATATTTGCCATGACGATAGCGCAACTCAAGCTCTACAACTTGGTACAACTAAAATTTCTCAAGGTCATCATATGGAGGCGCTATTTGCACTTAAATAAAGAAATACATAGAAAAATGCACAAATTTTGAATTAAATCGTTTTAACTCTCTAAAATCATGTTTTGAAGATTTAAACTGTTACAAATATGTTGTACGATTCATTCGTTGTTCATTCGTCCATTTAAAATGTTCAAGGTTGCCAAATGGGGGCGCTTTATGCTCTTAAATAAGAAAAATTCAATTCCACCAACAGAGGGCGTTTTTTGGGTAATTAACTAAAATAATTAAATAATAATTGTTTTTGTACTCATTTTCACTATTTAGGCATGCAAAGTGAATGTATAATAAGCAAATAATCATATTCAGTGAATTTCATTGGATAAACTCATTTAAAAAATGAGAGAAATGTGAAAAAATTCATATTTCAATATTTTCTTTTTATATCTATTGTGTTTGGGCGCATTTTTAATTATACAAAGAACAAAAAAAGAGAAAGATTGGTATTCAGTTTGGATGTTTTTCCCAATTCAATAGGAATAAAAAAAACCCATTCATAACACTCAAATATTGCTTACAACTATGTTTATGAAAAATAACCCAAAAATTGGCTAAACATGGCTGTCAAACTTTTGTTCCATGGCAACACGGAATAATATCCCACAAAATGTATCAAAATGTTCGTGAATAAATTTAGGAAAAGTCACCAAGGTTTGGTGGAAAACATCGAAGCATATAGAAATGGCGTATAAAAGTTTGGTAGGGGGGCCACATTGTGCCCCCCCTTGGTCTTGATAGGGTTAAACATAATATTTTTAGCAAAACGTAAAGAGAATTGATACTAATTTTAAAATGTATATTTATATCTCCACCATGGAGTGAATTATGTGTATCAATTTGTTTAGCTCATCTGTCCATACAGTATGTATTTGCTTTTCCTGTTCTTGAATTATCCAAAGAATCGCTGGGAGATAATCTAAACTTGACATTTTTATCACTACTAACCAAAACGATAGGATTAGATTTTGAGAATGTCAATTTAGGTTCTTAGAGGGTCAATTCCCATCAAAATTCCATGTATGGGTCTGGGCTTATTGCGTTTATCTCTTGATCACTTGAGATTAACTTCCAAACTTGAGGATGTTATGTATGCCAAAGAAGAATGTAGAATTAGATAGTGGGGAATGTAGGTAAAGGTCAAGCCCCTGCAGAGGGTCAATTCTCAGTATCGGACGGACGAAATAAGCTTCAAATTCATGCAATCACTTCATAAACGCATGCTGATTAGTTAATTCAGACTCATGAGATCAATGGTCAGGTAACAGTAATTTTTTTTTTTTGTAACTGTTTTTTTTTTAAAGGTTTATCCACCATGGAATTAGTCTGTGTTACAGCTTCATTTCTAATATCCTTTAGATTCTTACACAGTGTATATTCTTCATGCTCTTTTTCAGCCATGCCCACTCATCTAACTCTCAGAACCAGATATGCCTTGGTCTAGTCAGTCTTCACAGCCCTCCATCCCGATACTAACCTGCCAGTTAGCGGATTCCAGTCACCTACACCCTCAGAAGCAGAGTTGGTCCTACCAGTATGCCCTTGTCTAGTCAGTCTCACAGCAGTTCACCCGACCAACCCCTACTATGGGCCCATCACCTAACCCTCAGAACGAAGTGGTTCTACCAAGTGCCTGGTAGTCAGCCTCACAGCACTCCACCCTAACCAACCCTCTATGACCCATCAACCTACCCACCCTCAGAGCAGAGTTGGATTCTACCAGTGGTGCCTTGGCTAGGTCTGTCTCAATAGCACATACTACAAACCCTACAACCCCTTCCATGGCACCTCACCTAACCCTCAGAGCCAGAGTTGGTTTCTACCAGTGTGCTTTTGTCAAATCAGCCTCACAGCACTCCACCCTACCAACCCTCTATGGACCTCATCACCTAACCTCCAAGCAGTGTTGGTTCTACCAGTGTGTCTTGTCGTAGTCAGTCCTCACGCACCCCATCCTACCCAAACCCTCTATGAAACCCATTCGCCTAACCTTCAGAGCAGAGTTGGTTCTACCATTTAGCCTTGTGTCTAGTCAGTCTCACAGCACTTCACACCTACCAACCCTCTATGGCCCATCATCTAACCCCAGAGCAAGTTGGTTACACCAGAGTGCCTGTCTAGTTCCAGCCTCACAGCATCCACCCACCAACCCTTCTATGGACCCCATCGCCTAAACCCTCATGAGCAGAGTTGGTTCTACAGTGTGCCTTGTCTAGTCTGTCTCATAGCACTTCACCCTACAAACCCTCCAATGGGCCATTCACCTAACCTTCAAGACGCAGAGTTGTTCTACATGTAAGCCTTGCGCTCTTAGTTTCAGCCTCAACAGCAACTGTTACCCCTAACCATACTCTAAGGACCCATATCACCTAACCCTCAGAGCCAGAGTTGGTTCTACCAGTGGCTTTGCGTCAAATCAGCCATCAACAGCACTCCACCCTATCCAACCCTCTATTGGACCCATCACCTAACCCTCAGAGCAGTGTTGGTTCTACCAGTGTGTCTTGGTCTAGTCAGTCTCACAGCACCCCATCCTACCAACCCTCTATGAACCCATCGCCTAACCTTCAGAGCAGAGTTGGTTCTACCAGTATGCCTTGGTCTAGTCAGTCTCACAGCACTTCACCCTACCAACCCTCTATGGGCCCATCATCTAACCCTCAGAGCAGAGTTGGTTCTACCAGAGTGCCTTGGTCTAGTCAGCCTCACAGCACTCCACCCTACCAACCCTCTATGGACCCATCGCCTAACCCTCAGAGCAGAGTTGGTTCTACCAGTGTGCCTTGGTCTAGTCTGTCTCATAGCACTTCACCCTACAAACCCTCCATGGACCCATCACCTAACCTTCAGAGCAGAGTTGGTTCTACATGTAAGCCTTGGTCTAGTCAGCCTCACAGCACTTTACCCTACCATACCTCTATGGACCCATCACCTAACCCTCAGAGCAGAGTTGGTTCTACCAGTGTG
>CALNVZ010003435.1:19448846-19461566 GCA_940671915.1 Paracentrotus lividus | reverse complement strand
ATGGTCCGTAAAGGGTTGGTAGGGTGAATGCTGTGAGACTGACTAGACAAGGCACACTGGTAGAACCAACTCTGCTCTGAGGTTAGGTGATGGGTCCAGTAGAGGGTTGGTAGGGGGGTGCTGTGAGACTGAACTAGACCAAGGCACACTGGTAGAACCAACTCTGCGCTGAGGGTTAGGTGATGGGTCCATAGAGGGTTGGTAGGAGTGGAGTGCTGTGAGACGACTAGACCCAAGGCACATGGTAGAACCAACTCTGGCTCTGAAGGTTTAAGGTGATGGCGTCCATAAGGGTTGGTAGATGGGGATGCTGTGAGACTGACTAGACCAAGCACAACTGGTAGAACCAACTCACTGCTCTGAGGGTTAGGTGGATGGGTCCATAGAGGGTTGGTAGGGTGGAGTGCTGTAGGGCTGATTTGACAAAGCGCACTGGTAAGAACCAACTCTGCTCTGAGGGTTAGGTGATGGGTCCATAGAGGTTGGTAGGGTAAGTGCTGTGAGGCTGACCTAGACAAGGCAGCACTGGTAGAACCGAACTCTGCTCTGAAGGTTAGGTGATGGGTCAGTAAGAGGGTTGGTAGGGTGAAGTGCTGTGAGACTGGACTAGAACCAGGCACACTGGTAGAACCCAACTCTGCTCTGAGGGTTAGGTGATGGGTCCGTAGAGGGTTGCGGTAGGGTGAAGATGCTGTGAGACGACTAGACCAAAGCACACTGGTGAGAACCAACTTCTGCTCTGAGGGTTAAGGTTGATTGGGTCCGTAAAGGGTTGGTAGGGTGAGTGCTGTGAGACTGACTAGACCAAGGCACACTGGTAGAAACAACACTGGCTCTGAAGGTTAGGTGATGGGTCCATAGAAGGGTTGGTAGGGTGAGTGCTGTGAGACCTGACTAGACCAGGCTTACAGGTAGAACCAACTCTGCTCTGAAGGTTAGGTGATGGGTCCATAGAGGGTTGGTAGGGTGAGTGCTGGTGAGACCGACTAGACCAAGGCTTACAGTAGATAACCACTCTGCTCTGAAGGTTGGTGATGGGTCCATAGGGGGTTGGTAGGATGGGGTGCTGTGATACTGGAACTAGACCATCAGCAGCGACTGGTAGACCAACACTGGCTGAGGTTAGTAGGTGATGGGTCCAAGAGGGTTGGTAGGGTGGAGTGGCTGTGAGGCTGATTGCGACAAAGCACAGCTGGTAGAACCAACTCTGCTCTGAGGGTTAGGTGATGGGTCCATAGAGGTATGGTAGGGTAAGGAGTTGCTGTGAGGCTGATCTAGACCAAAGGCTTACTAGTAGAACCAACTCTGCTCTGAAGGTTAGGTGATGGGTCCATGGGGGTTTGGTAGGTGAAGTGCTATGAGACGACTAGACCAAGGCACACTGGTAGAGACCAACTCTGCTACTGAGGGTTAGGCGATGGGTCCATAGAGGGTTGGTAGGGTGGAGTGCTGTGAGGCTGACTAGACAGGCACTACTGGTAGAACCAACTCGCTCTGAGGGTTAGAGTGATGGGCCCATAGAGGGTTGGTAGGTGTAAGTGCATGTGAACTGACTAGACCAAGGCATACTGGTTAGAGACGCAACTCTGCTCTGAAGGTTAGGCGATGGGTTCATCAGAGGGTTGTAGTGGGTGCGTGAGACTGAAGACTAGACCAAGAGCACACTGGTAGAATAACCAACACTGCTCTGAGGGTTAGGTGCATGGGCTCCATAGAGGTATGGTAGGTAAAGTGCTGATGAGGCCTGACTAGACCAAGGCTTACATGTAAACCAACTGGCTGCTACTGAAGGTTAGGTGATGGGTCCATGGAGGGTTTGGTAGGGTGAAGTGCTATGAGACAGACTAGAACCAAGGCACACTGACTAAAGATGATCAACTCTGCTCTGAGGGTTAGGCGATGGGTCCATAGAGGGTTGGTAGGGTGGAGGGTGCTGTGAGGCTGACTAGACCAAGGCCTCTGGTAGAACCAACATCTGCCTGAGGGTTAGATGATGGTCCCATAGAGGGTTGGTAGGTGGTAAGTGCTGTGAGACTGACTAGACCAAGGCGATAACTGGTAAGAACCAACTCTGGCTCTGAAGGTTCGGCGATTGGCGTTCAATAGAGGTTGTTAGTAGGATGAGGGTGCTGTGAGAACTGACTAGAACCTAGACCACCACTGGTAGACAACCAACACTGCTCTGAGGGTGGTATGGCCGAGGGTGGAAGGTGAGTGGTCCGATGACTGAGGTAGGACGAGAATGTGGCAGCTGACTAGACAGGCATGTAACCAACTCTGCTCCTGAGGGTTAGGTGAGTTGGTCGCGTAAAGGGTTGGTCACCGGAGTGATACGTGCTGGTGAGACTGCACTAGACCAAGGTCACACACTAGGTAGAAACGAACACATGCTCTGAAGGTTAGTGGTGATGGGTCCGATACGAGGGTTGGCTAGGGCTGGAGCTCTGTGGAGTACCGGACTAGACCAAGCGGCTTACAGTGTAGAACGCAAACCTCGTGCTCTGACAGGTTAGGATAGGGTCATAGAGGGTTGGTAAGCGTGGAGTGCTGTAACCTGACTAGACCAAGGCTTACGGGTGAACAACTCTGCTCTGAAGGTTAGGTGTTATGGGTCACATAGAGGGTGGTAGATCTGGGGTGCTGTGAACTAGACTAACCAGGCACACTGTAGACCTTAACACTGCGCTGGAGGTTGCAGGTGATGGTCCATAAGGGTTGGTAGGGGAGTGCTGTGAGACTGACAGACCAAGGGCACCTACGCTCTGCTGGTAGAACCACACTGCTCTGTATTAGTGATGGGTCCATAGAGGGTTTGGTTAGGCTTGTGGAGGCTGGAGACTGACTAGGACCAAGCACACTGGTAGAACCAACACAGCCTGAGGGTTAGGTGATGGGTTCCATAAGGGTTGGTAGGTGTGGAGATGCTGTGAGTCTGATTTGACAATACCGCACTGGTAGAACCAACTCTGTGCTCATGTAGGGATAGGTGATGGTCCCGTAAGGGTTGGAAGGTTGGTGAAGTGCTGTAGACTGACTAGACCAGCCCACTGGTAGGACCAACACTGCTTCTGAGAGGTTAGGTGATTGTCCATAGGGGTTGGCAGGGTGGAGTGCTGTGAAGAACCGACTAAGACAGGCTTTAACAGTAGAATACAACCTGCGTCATGACAGGTTAGGTGATTGGTCATAGAGGGTTGGTAAGGGTGGAGTAGGCTTGTGAGACCGACTAGACCCAAGGCTTACAGGTTAATCACCGGAACTCTGCTCTGCCGGAGAGGTTAGGTGGATGGGCGGTCCATAGAGGTTGTAGATGGGGTGCTCGTGAGACTGACTGAAGGCCCTACAGGCACCGGGTAGGATATGAGTCCACGCTGACGATGGCGGTGAGGTTAGATTCGATTGGGTCCATAAGGTTGGTAGGGTTGCGTAGTGCCTGTGAGGCTTGTTTGACCCAAAGCCACTGGTAGAACACTCTGCTCTGAGTAAGGTGATCGGTCCATAGAGGTATGGTAGGTAAGAGCTGTGAGCTGACCTAATGACCCAAGGCTTAATGTACGAACACTCTGCTCTGAAGGTAGGTGATGGGTTCCATGGAGTTTGTAGGGTGAGTGCTATGAGATCTAGATAGATCCAATGGCACACTGGTGACACTGCTGCCCGGTAGGTTGGCGATGGTGTCCATAGAGGTTGTAGGCTGAGTGCTGTGCAGTGCTGACAAACCAACGGCACCTGTAGAAACCTGTAAACTCTGCTCTGGATGGGTAGATTGATGGCCCACAGAGGGTGGTAGGCGTGAAGTGCGTTAACTGACTAAGAGCCAGCAGTACTGGTAGATAACCAAGCCTGCTCTGAGGTTAGAGGCATGGTTCATAGGACGGTTGGTTAGGATGGGTGCTGGTGAGGACTGGCTCGAGACTAGATCCTAGAGACTTACACTGGTAGAACCAACACTGCTCTGAGGTCTACGGTGGGGTGCCATAGAGGTGGTTGGAGGGTGGAGTGCTGTGATGGCTGATCTGAACCAAGCCACTGTGTGCAACCTTTCTGCTTTCCTGAGGGTTAGTGGGGTCCAGAGGGTTTGAGTGATGCTATGGACAGAGCTTGACTTACAAGGCACACTGGTAAGACGCATTCTCAAACTCTGCCTAACTGAGGTTAGGTGATTGGTCATAGAGGGTTTCGTAGGTGTGTGAGGTAGCTGTGAGGCTGACTAAGACCAAGGGCATTCTGTAAACCTAACTCTGTCTACAGGGTTAGGTGATGGCCGAATCAAGACAGGAGAGCGTGAGCGAGTGCTATAATTGGTTAAGGTGTGACCGGTGCCCTCTGAGGGTCACCTAACCCTCAGAGCAGAGTTGGTTCTACCAGTGTGCCTTGGTCTAGTCAGTCTCACAGCACTCCACTCTACCAACCCTCTACGGACCCATCACCTAACCCTCAGAGCAGAGTTGGTTCTACCAGTGTGCCTTGGTCTAGTGAGTCTCACAGCACTTCACCCTACCAACCCTCTACTGACCCATCACCTAACCTTCAGAGCAGAGTTGGTTCTACCAGTGTGCCTTGGTCTAGTCAGCCTCACAGAACTCCACCCAACTAACCCTCTGTGGATCCAGTTCAACTTCCAGTATACTATCAACATAGTATGTTTCCTGAAAGTAATTCTGCTAATCCTTACCAACAATGTGCTTGGGAGGATGATTATGAAGGTCCAAAAGAGAAACTAAATTATGACTTCTAATTGTAATAAATATATATATCTGGATTGTTATTGATCTTATTGACTCAGAATTAGCAAATAAAACTCGGAAATTAATTTGGTTATGTCACAAAAAATATATCTGTTTTAGGTGTTCAAGTTATTCTATTCTTTTACCTTAGTGTTCATAAGTATCAAAGTTATGTTATCCATCACCTAGCTAACCTTATTACCCAGGTCAAATTGGGACTAGCAAAATTTATCTTGTCGTAAAAGTTAAAATAACAGTGCTGTTTGCAACGATTAGGTTGGAATATAGTCTAGGTGCCAGCTACAAATTTATTTACCCCATTTTCCCTATAAGGTTTGACCCCTGAAAGTGATGTAGTTCAGTACAAGGATCGAGGAAATTGATGTCAGCTGCTGCGACAGTGGGGGACTCAGCCCCCAGACCCACTAAAAAAAAACGTTTTGGGACATTTATTTACCCCATCTTCCCCATGGACCAAATTTTGTCAGTGGGAAGTAGTATGATTGTACATTGCAAAAATATATTAGCTGACAAAAAATAGTGGGGGAAGTGCAGAACTGACAGCTTCAAAGACCCCCTCCCCATACTGCGCATGCGTCGGGAGCGATGTGCTCCGTGTATAATAGTGTGCATGATATCTCTGTATATAAAACATCGGGTAATACTCTGTTTGTTTTTTCATAATTCATTTTCATACTTATTTGTATGCTAGATCATTGATGACTTGCCTATTAAAGATGTACGTTCCTCATGGTGTAGAGGGAGTTCAAAATACGTACGCGGTAACGCACTTTGCAAGCTGCCCATTCATACTAACGATGCGGGACTCTTACGCAGTGGTCCAAAAACCGAAAGCCAGAATGCACGAACGATAGCTGAAGTCATGATTCAATTTCTTATCGGCAATGATCCGCCTGCTCGGATGAGAAAACGGGTTGTCCCCGCCTGCCAGGGCCTGTACAGTGTAAGCGAGAAGGTAGCTATACACGCGATACGAGATCCGAACACTGCAAACATTCACTCATACACTGATACATGTATCAACATACACACACGCTTGTACGTCTTGAATTGCTCTCACAGCGCGATCGCGATTGGCTGGTTGTGTTGACACTACAACTGTATGCAAATTAGGTCATGCCTCGGTAGCTCTTCGTGAACAATATGGCTGCGACCATATACAGAGTGCATCTTGATTCCTCGTTTTAGCTTAGCGATACTCGTGCGGGACCACCTTTAATTGGGATTTGATCCCTTTTATATGTATTTATTTGTTTATTTTAAGGGGGAAATCCCATTAAACTGAGGTCTTAAATTCATCAGCCGACTGAAAATAATTGGAAGTTAATTAATTTTGATTAAATACAATAATCTTGCAATGCAATGAATGTCTGGAATTATAAACTCGATGCCAGGAATATGTGGATATAGACTAGGCATATAGGCCCTATTCCTATACAGATCAAAGCTTTGCTTTGCTAATCTTTGATTAGTTCCAAAATACTAACTTTCATATATTTTTTATATGCCATTTTATTATTTCATGAGTCACTTTTCTTGGAAAGCATGTAGGAGTGGAGGAGGGGGAGGCAACCAAATGGGGGTGTTTTGCGACAATTTTGAGTGCTTATTATATTATTCAGATGACTAATAATTTTTTTAAAGATCATTATTATCTTTCATTGTATTTCTTTTCCCTCTTACAAACCCCTTCTCTTTCCTGTCCGCTTTCTCTCATCTTTTGTTCGTGATTTTCATTATTCACATCTTCGTACGGTAGGACTCATACACTCAGTGTCTTCTATTCAAACGATGTAATATGAAACATGAAATCAAAGTCTGGAATTTCTGATACACTGTTATTACTATTTTCCTCTTTTGTTAAATAATTGGAATTACATGACTGTACTTTGTAGAAAAAAAAAAATTAATGTAAAAATATCATGGTCAATGTGGCTATGATATAGCATTTTCCCCCCTGAACTAATCAATTAAAAAAAGTAATGTTCCCATTGATAAATTTGATATCACTTTTCACCTTTTGAAAACTATCTTGATAATTGTAGACAGTTGCACCAATTGAGTATCAAACAGTTGGAAGTTGGATGCAAAAAAATAAAAAAAATGTACTACTAAAGTTTACATTCTAACATGACATGATATTCTTGTTGGATAATTTAACGGATACTGCTAATAACACAAGTGATGAAACACGATAAACCCCTCTAAATAATTGTGTAGGGGGCTTACTTTCAATCCTGGATTTGTCCCTGTTGTTGATCCAATATATAACAAATAAGAAATTAAGCCGATGGGCTAATATACATAATACAACACATAGTGAAACATTTGCAGTGACGGATCCAGGCACAGGCACAATAATATCTTATTGAAAACCACTCGGTTTCTTTATATATTCAACTACGCCCCTATCATTCAATATTTCTGACTGCGCCCCTCCCCAGATCTGTATGCTAACAGATTAGTGCCCTCCCCTAATTTCCTAACCCGGATCCGTAGCTTATCTGTATTTCAATTGTGTAAAAATGAATATAAATAAATAACACATGCCGAGCTCCACGCGAGTAAATGTAATGAACATTAGCATTATTAGATAAATTTGATTAACACATTACGCAGAGCCTTGTTTGGAGCTAAATGTATTTACGATTACATAATTATGTTGTATTACGACTTATTATTTCTTGAAAGATGAATGTAAGGCCAAAGGGTGCAGGCGATTGGGGGGGGGGGGGTCTAGCAATGTCGTTGATCTGCAAGATAGCCTATAGGCCTAGATTTATCCATCTTATAGAAATTAAATGTGTATTCGAAACCTTCTTTGCCTCGAAAAGATTTTTGTATGTAATAAAAAAATGAATTTAAAAAAAAGTGGAGTTGCACAGTCTATTACATTTATTACCCACTTCTCAAGATCTCTGTTTATCGAAAAACTTCCCTTAAAAATAAATAAAATAAATTAGAGATCAAAGCCTATTGAACGGGCAAGTCACCTATAATCTAACTTACAAGTCTAATATATTGAATCATCAGCAGAGAACAGAGGATTGCTTTGTGTATACAGAGATATCATGCAAACCGTTATACGTGCGGCATACTGACCCGACGCATGCGCAGTATGGGGAGGGGGTCTTTGAAGCTGTCAGTTCTGCACTTCCCCCACTATTTTTTGTCAGCTAATATATTTTTGCAATGTACATTCATACTACTTCCCACTGACAAAATTTGGTCCATGGGGAAGATGGGGTAAATAAATGTCCCAAAACGTTTTTTTTTAGTGGGTCTGGGGGCCGAGTCCCCCACTGTCGCAGCAGCTGACATCGATTTTCTCGATCTTTGTACTGAACTACATCACTTTCAAGGGTCAAACCTTATAGGGAAAATGGGGTAAAAAAATTTGTAGCTGGCTCCTAGACTAATAGAATTATGGATTTCTTGTTTTCTCATATTTTGGGACCATATTTTGTTGGTACACTCACCATCACTGACCCAATGTATAATGGACATCGGTTGGATAGACGTCCCTTTCTTTTTGTGCTGCCAATAGGAGGGGCTGTGGCCGCTTTGGCCCCACTCACTGCTGCATCAGCTTCAGCGAGGTTGTTATACTCAAAACTTGCCACCCAATACGGTGCTGTTACACTTTTACCTATTGTGTAGCATTAATTTGTACAGTTTTCCCAAAGTAAGAAAGGTAATAAAGGTTGCTAACATTTTAAATCTCAGTTAGCGTGCCATCTCCCTGTGAAGTTTCATTGTTGTAATGTTTTGGACAAAACAGTCCTGGAAGTGGTACAAAGTCATGTTGAAATTTGAGATTTTGTGAAATTTGTGGAGGGGGTTGATAGAAACACTGATTCTTGTGTGTTCATTATAACTATTTTCACAATTTTTGAACCCTGACACATGCCCCATCACTATTATTGGGGGAGAGGGTTCCATGAATAATAGACACATTGATTTTTTGTTTGTTTGAGGTTACTATATTTGCCATTTGTTGACCCTAAACAATGACCCCATCAATTTTTTAGGGGGTCCATAAATGTGAACACTGAATTTTGTTTGTAGATTGGAACTATTTGTTGACACCAGACACTTACCCTATTCCTATTGTAACGGGGGCTCTATAAATAGAACCTTGTTTGGTGTAACTATATTCACCATTTGTTGACCCCTAAGACTTACCCCAACCCTGTTGTTAAGGGGTTTCATAAATAAAAACACCAATTATTGTTTGTTTATTATAAATAAATTCACCATTTGTCGACCCTCTCACGCTTACCCCATTCATATTGTATATAACTGTTCAGAATTGGTACGCGATTCATAAATATTTTATTCAGTGAAATACTAGTAGTAGTATACTTTAATCCCGTTTGACTCATGGGGGTCACTGTGGAAAGGGGCGCTTTTTCTTAAAAACAGGGCAATTAAGATTAGTTGCATACAAGGAGGAAATATTGTGATAGGAGGTGATGCGTAGAAAATTTGTCTTTAAATCTGGTTTTTATTATCTTAATTGCTTTTTTTACTATTCTTTTAGAACGTCAAATAGAAAAGTAATGCAATCGCAAAGCGTGAGCCAAATATTTGAGCTAAAAAATTAAAAATAATTGTACATTATGGACCCTATGATATGATTATTTACCGAAGATGCATTGTACCCACCCCCATGCACTCTCTGTTTTGCTGCTTAAATCTGTTGTATATTGTAACTACATCTAGGAGGACTTAATTTATCAATAGTTGAGTTAGTGAAATATATTCAGTACTTTCTTTATATCATTCCAGTCTGTATAAATGTAGGCTACATGTAGGGGAGAGTGGGGTTAGTTGAAACATTTTAATTTTCTTTAACGGCTATAAATATATTTATGCAAATCTCAGGTTGTTGCTATTAGCAACTGCCATCCACTACATTTTAGACAGCACACATGCTTCAAGCCTCGTGGAGGAAGCAATGTTTGTTTTTTCACCTTCTGAGTAAATTTTGTCCCTTTTACAAATGTTATATTATCTAAGAGAAAATCATAAATTAAGTTGGCCAGTTTATGAGTATTACAAACAGTTATACCAAGCTACAAAACAAGGTTAAATATAATGGCATGTTGTTGTTCCTCTTTTGTGCTGTAAGCTTACAAATGTCCAATGGGCCTCTGGGGTTAGTTGGAACATTTTGATCGGGGTTAGTTGGAACATCTACTAAGTAAATAGGTTGCAGCTGAATAAAAAAATAAAAGTCATATAATTAAAGGAAGTGTTCCGAAATATTCCTATACATATATATTAGTGCACATTGGACAATTATTTGAGTTTAAACAAAATATGTTGCAGAATGCTACTTCAAAGGACTTCAGAATATCTGTATGTGAGTGGATGCTATCAAGTGTAATAGAACGTGAAGTAAAAAATAAATATGAACACCAATCTTTGATACTTTAATTGGAATCAATAAAGCAAGTTAGCTGAACCCATGCGGTAATGTAGGTAGTTTAAATATAGTTCTAAAGATACCATGCACAATGTTCCAACTTACCCCATACCTCGTTCCAACTAACCCCTTGTGTGGGGTTAGTTGGAACACTTCACATGGTCTTGTTGAAGATGGATTTTTTCCGGAACCATCACTAAGTTGAATGATTTTATGGCCAGAATACATTTATAGCATACAGATATACACTCAAGATGATTGTTTATTGTTTCTTGAAATAAATCCGCTTTTGTTTTACGGCCAGTTTTGTGAAAAATGTTCCATGTAACTCTGCTCTCCTCTACATGTATGGTTTTTTTCAGTCATTCCAGCCTATTATATGCCATTCTTGCCTTTTATGATGGAACATGGTACTACTGATTATCAAAAATCACCTTAAATTGTAATGTTTGTTATGTAAGAACAGAAAGCTGAGCTTTAAAACTGAAATGTTATTAATTAAATCTTTCAAAAACATATAATTTTAAGTTCAATTAATATTAAGCTTGTGCATTTAATATTTGCATTTTCTGTAAGAATGACCTAAAAGATTTCATTCCCTGCATCATGTTGTAAATCATCTACTAATGGTATCTTATATGATTTTATTGTTATCTTTTACCATTTTCTGTAAAGTATATTCATGTAAGGCAGTTAAACATCTTGGCTTTTAACAGAATATATCTTTGCTTGATTTTATCCTCTCATTGGCGTCAGTTTTACATATTGAGAACAGTTTAGTACACAGATAAAACAAAATAATATCTACATGAAAACAAACTGATTATGAATTCAGGCGCGGATCCAGTGGGCGGAGGGTACGAACGCCCCCATAGGATCGCAAGAAGAAAAAAATGCATTCATTTTGGAGCAATAACTTTTTTTTCTTCTTCTTTTTCTATTTTTTCTTTTCTTTAATTTGATTTGTTTTGTTTTTGTTTTTGTTTTTGCTTTTCCCCGTAAAAGTTTGAATCTGGATGTGCGCCTGTAATTCACATTGTTAATTAAATGAGGATTTTGATGATTACTTGCATTATTAGACATTAATGAACAACATAACATACTGTTTATTTTCCTGTAACTTTTGCTCTTTTTATTCATGCGTCATGTAATTCACAGCATAATTAATGCCAAAAAAAAGAAAATGCACTGATATAGATTTGAAATCATCAGTAATTGATGCCCTTATGTCATTCATATAATTATAAATTTATATTAAAAACAAGATTGGATTATAATTCCTGTGAAATATCTGAGATGTTTAATGTTATCTGTGTTTAAGGCCTTCAAACATTGATGATAGAATTTTGTAAAAATGGTTTTAAAATAATAGCTGTTAGTAAAATTTGAAACTAAATAATCCTCCAATCATTCTAAAGAATACACACATAATAATAATGCTCTATACTCTACTCTTCGATATTAATCATCAGTTTCCGATGGTTAGGTTCTGAATTGAACTTCATTTTGTATTTAAATACAACACAGTTTTTTTATGTGATGTCTACTCATCAATTATCTGTTACAGTTCAACTGTTACATATTCTACATATTTCATGTATATTGTGTAAGGAGCAAAGCTGTTTCTTGGTAGTAATAAAATGGAGATGTATATACATCAAACACATGATTCTTTGTCAGATGTGAAATCATTATGGGATACATGTAAATTAAAAGGACGAGGGTAGGGAGGGAGAAAGAGAATTGAAGAAGAGTTTGTGTGTGCATGGGATATAGGGAGAGTATCTTAAATATAAGAAGAATGATGAGAGAGGGAGAGAACTGAAGAAGAGTATGAAAATAATATAGTGAGAGTATATTAATTAAAAATGATGAAAAAAAGCAAGAGCATTGAAGAAGAGAGTGTAAGGGGTATATTGAGAGAATATATGAGATACATAAGCATGATGAGAGAGAATTGAATAATAGTTTGTGAGAGGGGCACAATGAGAGAATAGATTGAGAGAGAGGAGAATTAACTGAAGAAGAGAGTGTGGGAGGGATAAAATGAGACTGATGAGAGAGAAAAAACTAAAGACAATTTTTTTGAGAGGGACAAAGGGAGAGAATATAATGAGATAAATGATGAAAGAGAGACTTGAAGAGAGTGTAAGTGGGATAAAGTATAAAACAAAATATTTGAGATGATGATGAGAGAGAATAGTGTGTGCAAGCGATACCATTGAAGATAAATGAGAATGATGAGAGAGAGAGAGGGAGAGAGAGTGTGTGTGTGTGTGTGTGTGTGTGTGTGTGTGTTGGCGAAGGAGAGAGAGAAAGAATGAGATAGTATACAAAGGGGAATGATGATGAGAGCGAGACATATAATTGAAAAAGAGCGTGTGAGAGGGATAGTAAGAGAGAATTTGAGATGAGGGAGGAGTAGGGGAGACCGGGGATGGAAGTTACACCGGTCAGTTGTTACAGTTCTCAATGTGCTAAGTTGGAACAAGAGAGTTCGTGCTAACTGGCATCTATATACAGCCTACACATAGCTGTGAT
>CALNVZ010003435.1:19436132-19448518 GCA_940671915.1 Paracentrotus lividus | reverse complement strand
AACATCGTTAGAATTGGTTGTTTATAACATAACCTTTACGTCTAGTTATGTTGTGATGTGCCTAAACGACGTTTCTGATTATTTACGCACGCTCTTAACTTTCAACAGTGTGGCCAACTTATTGGACTTTATTGACCCACAACATTTGAGGATAGGGGTGGAGTACATGGCGGGAGGAATGATATGATAACATATGTATGATGGGTAAGAATGGACTGGATAGCAGCATATCGAGACATTTGGTGGCGTTTTTTCAATACCCGCGTGTACCACTATTTCATGAGACGGTATTCCCAACAATTACTTTTTTTCTATGCGGTTTCATCTATATTGTGCCTGGTTTTTTTTTCCACTTGTTGCCTTTCAGGTTGCTTACTCTTACTGTGGGTTAGCTGTTGTGGCCACTGCACCTTTTGTATGTATTCTCTTCTTTTCATGTTTTTAGGTATCGTTTACTCTATACTCCTGTTTATCCAAGTCACAATAAAATGCATCTAATAAATTTTATCATTACTCAGGGAAGCTTGACAGTGGCTTGTTATTTACAGCTGTGATTTCCCACTTTGGATATGGTAATTCCCATGTATATTTTTGGCTTTTGCCGAAAATAGGGATTTTGCTCCTTGATCTGAGCAGTATTCATTATCCGGTAGGGTTTTCAAAGGCTTTTTTGGGTTGGTGCACTTTTACTTTGCCCCGACTTAAACACGCTGGAGATTTACAATTAAGCACAACCCACAGCTACACTTTCCTTTGCCTAAACATGATTTGGCCATTAATAATGGGCCTCTTTCTAACCTATGTGTTTTTTTAGTTTTCTGAGGTGTTTCACAGTTTTTTTCCATTTTTGTGGTTTGTCTTCCCGCTTGGTTTTTTTTTTTTGGCAGATTCTGGTTACTTCCCAAACCATCCCGATTTTCTATCAACTCAACCATTTTATGTGGGGAAAAATTGAACAACCTTTTATAGACAACTTAGTTTTTTTTCACTACCTCTCATGTACACGAATGAAGGAGCTTCCTAATCTAGTATTTTGTGAGGCACTTTTTTATGTGGGGGGGGGTCATTTGGCGCTCGTTTTTTGAATAGAGCGCCAGGTTCCTTCTTGTGTGCCCCACATTCTTTCTGCTGCTTTAGTTGTTTCTCACTGGTATCCAAATTAAAAAATTTTCTTTCGTGGTATGGGTATGGTAAGCACAGGTTTCAGATATATTGTCGTATTTCTTCTAATGCAAAAAATATACAAATTACATTGATAGATAATATTACAAGGGGGAAGATTTCAACCCTGGGAATTTAGTGCTGGTTCTTGTCTTAAAAAATGGCCAGAAAAAAAAAAATCCGGGAGGTGAAAAGTTTGAAAGAAAATCGACCAAAGAATAGATTGATTCGCCATTGGCTTCAGCTCTTGTTATCGTTTTGCTATGTGGATCATCACTGGTGGATAATTTTAAGCCTTACTCCTCTTTCATGGTTCTGGGCCCACGGTTCATATGCTATTTTTTCATTCTCTCTTTTCGCGTTAGCTTAAAGTTGTAGGTTCATACACTGTTGTCTTTTTTTCAGTCTCTGGTATAGCTGCCTACCACGGTGTGGAGCGGGCTGAGTGTTTGCGCGTGGTTTGGTTCATTCAGCCGAATGTTAGCATCTTCACAAGATGTTGTCGCCTCTGGTACTGTGCTCTTATCAGGACTCCAGTTGTCCCGTCTCACACTGCTTTTTGTGTCTGTTTTACACACTGTGTGGCTTGTTTTCACGATCACCCGCCCATGTGCGCGAGTCACTGTAGCTACGTATCGGCGACGAAGATTGAGTGCTTGTTGTCTCTGTTACTCCTGTTTTCCGCTGCTATGTGCCCCAGCTCCTGAACATCGTCGGTTCAGTCTCTTGGCCCCGTTCATGTCGATGGCTTCAGGCTTTGTTCAGTACCTTTATTTTCCTTCTGGCTGTCCCTGGGTCATGCTGGTGAATCTCAGGTCGCTGATTGATCGGTTAAGTCGTTATTATACTAATCTATTCTCTCTATAATCTCATCATACATTACGCTATCCGCTATTTCACACAGCCGTCTCCACTGCATATTACATGTCCCCTCTTCTTCGGATTTTCTTTTGGTTTTAAGCTGGTTCGCTTTGCTTAATCTGAAATCCTCTTTCTTGGGCCCGTATCTGCATTCTCTATGGACTTTGGATTCGTCTTGGTAGGATCCTTAAATCTTTTTCGCTGCTATGTGCCCTACTTCCCAATTCCCAAAATAAGCTATCGCTCTTATGTGCTTTTCCATTTTTTGATGACTGCTAATCGATAGTTGCATTTCTAACAATTCGGAGCACAGGTTTTTTCCGCTACAGGGTAGGGCTGAACTGATCAGGAGTTAGCTCGATGTTGACTTTTTTACTGTGCTCTGTGACTCGACCGTGTTCGGTTACTTGAATGTCACCTTCCACTTGGGTGCTTGGCGATGTTCTTCATTTACAGTCTGCCGCTTACCATTGCCATCGTTCATCATCTGGACTTCCCCTTGTCGTCGGTGTGGCAGGTTGGTTGGTCGATGCTGCTCTCGATGCTCTTGGTTCCGAACACTATCCTGACATCGTTCCTTCAGCTCTACTGGCTTTCCTCCTTGCTCTAAGCTGTTAATGTGGAGCGTTCACTTTGCGCATATACCTTTGCCGTCTCTCTTTCCTTACGTCGCTTGGTTTACCATTCTAGTAGTTGGCATTTATCGATGCTCTTCGCTTGAACTGCATCTTCTTTCCCTCGCCCTCTAATGTATTGTTTTTTAGGATTCGCCTACCTTTGCATCCGTGACACCCCACCCGCGTGGCATCCGTACGGGTATCTTTAACAATTCATGTGTAGACTTTTTTATGTGGCTGGTCCTGTTGCTTTTTCGTGTTATGTCACCGTTTCTATTTTTGAACATTCTCCTCTTGTCAGCTCTCAATGCTTTGACAGATTATAAATAATACGAGACTGTTCTTGATTCATACTCTATCTCCTAAACTCGTGGTTCCTCCGTAATGCCTACTCGAGTCAGTGTGGAATTCTGTCTTGAACTATGTAAGTTGTGTGATTTCGGTTATTGTATTTTTCGCCCGCTATACAATTAAATACAGAATTCACACTACCTTCTAATGGGAAATCGTATTTTTCATTAGGGAGGCATTAATATTGGGGGAGGTTCTTCTGTGTGTTCTGCATACTGCTAGCGCGCTTAGTACCTTGACTAAGGATATGATACGGCCTCTTTACTACAAGGTAAAACTATTGACGCGGGATAGCGAGTACTGGTTGATATTTATTTACTACTTGGTAGTTTGTAGCAACGTCTTAGGGTTTTATTGCAATTAAGCTTTGCTCTTATGGTGACTCCATGTCATGAATTTGCCTTGTTCCTTTAATTACTATTTTTCATCTAGTGTTCGCTGTGTTTCGTCATTGTTGCTGAATGTTCTGCTATTATTGTTATGTCCGCCGCTTGATGGCTTTATACATCTGTTTACAGACTTTCTAAATGTGGGCTTGATTTGATGTTTAGATTTTCTTCCGATCACGACTTTTTATATCCCATGGCCTTTGCTTGCTTTCCTTGGAATGGGTTCGCTTACTGCAAATTTTTATTTTGATTTTTTTTTTACCTTCTTTGTTAAGCGGTGCTTGTGGTTACTTTTTGTCTGAACTGATTAAATTTATTATGTCTTAGTTTCTTTATCATTTTTCACGTGGTCATTAGCGTCTTTTTTAGGGTCGATTCAGTTTGATGAGGTAGTTAAGTAGCTTTGGTTTATGTTTATACGCAAAATGGTTTAGATATGGTGTGAAGTAGGAATACGATAAGCCTATTGTTTATTAGGAAATGAAAGTATAAATCAGAAAGATTCTCATTGTTTGTACTTGATTCATACTTTTATTGTGTATACAAAAAAAAATTGAGTATTAATTTTGTTGAGGTCAGTTATATGCTATGACGTCATCTGTAATTGTCGAATTCCCTACAGTGTGAAATACTGGTAAGTATGTTTTTTAATTTTTTTTTGGTTTATAAAAGATCTGTTGGAGCACTGATTTGATTTAAATAACTTTAAATGTTTGGTATTGTTTTTTATATTATTATTTTGAAGATTATATTAGACATTTTCTAGAAAAATTTCACACATCAGCATCTTATATCTCATTGTATATGAATAATTCAATAACAAATGAGAATATGATTATATAAATATGTCAAACATTTAGTGATAGTATATATGGTTAGGTACATAGACAATACTATTTTGTCTATGTTAGTATACTTAATCGCAGCACTCCGGAGTAATTACAACCGTATGTGGTGTGGTTTTTATCCTAATACAAATTGGAATGGTGACTAGCAATATTCATTCAACAACTGCACCCAATACAATAGGCTTTGTACAGTGGGAACATCAGTACGTTTGTTGCCACTCCATGTCATAATAAAGATGAAAATAGAGGTATGCCAATTCTATTTTATAATAGAATTTCTCTAAAAATGTCAAATTTTACATCAGGTTGTAAAGTAATTGCATTTTTAAGAGTCTGCATTTTCTACTTGAAGATTTTGGTAGTTTTCTGGTGAGAGTATTATCACTTGTTGGTTGTGAATACTAGGATCAGTGTTCAGACAGCACCATGCAATAGATGCGGTATTTCATATCAGTTGATCTTATGTTGGGTAGGGCTGAGACAGTCGTGATGTGCGTATTACCAGTATCTCCATGACTTAATGTGTCGGTTTCGGTACATGTGACTAGGGGTTTGTTAAAGACAATTTAGATGTGAGTGAAGACATGAGATGAAGAGTAGAAATTTATATTATTAAACTACAATTTATCTCTATGAATGTGATAAACATATAATTGGTTTGACTAATATATATGATTGAGTATTTAAAAATATTAGATAATGTGGAATTAGATTTGGTTTAAGCGAGTTTGAAGTCAATTTGTTTCTGGATATAGAGGAGGTTTTTAAAGGGTCTTATTTCTTTGAGATAGTGAGGGGATGGTTTACATGCATCATCATGATAGAGTGAGGCTAAAGAAGTGGGGCATGGTAAAGGTTGAATAAAGAATGTAAATAGGCAAAGTGGGAAGCTGGTGTGAGAGTGTGTGTTGGCGTATTTTGTTTTAGAGAGTGTATGGGCTGTTGGAATAATGATTTGATATTTGCTTAAATGAATTGAAATTATTTTGTCAATGTTGCGTCTAGAAAGCGGGTGGCGCAGTTTTGGTTGCCTATTGTTTGTTAGCTCATGGACGTAGGAGAACCCAGGTTTCGACCAACTTGAGCATATATAAAGCGAGCAAAAATTTTGGGAATAATAAAAGCAATATGATTCAGTGGATGATCTTCAGTGAGAAAAGCAAGACAAAGAGGCATAGGGGTAATTCCACTCCCACTATAACTTCATTATAAAAATAAGGAGAATCGTGCTAGGATCTTAATTTTTTTATAAGATTATATTATTTGTTTTTACCATTGGGATTGTAATTGGAATTCAAATGTCTTACTTAATATGTTTTTGTGTTATTTAAACTGGGATAAAAGCATTGGTGATGGAATAAATTAAGTTGGCATTTATAGTATGAATATGTGAATCATATCAATTACTCCAGTGTAGAAAGGTCAGATGAACAAATCAATAATTTTAAAGTTTTCTTAAAGTCATTTTTACTTATTTTTTTTAGCCAAGAGTTTCAGAATTGCATTCAGAATATATAAAATTTTTCCATAAGAATTTTGTTTATTTTGCTGATTTCCTTGAATTGTTGGATTGTTCTGGCGATATGCTGTCTGATTTTTGATGTGATGTCATCATTTAAAATAAAAATACAATAATAGTTAATATGTAAATTGTTCTTTAGACATGGATGCGCACTGTTTTGGACAACATAATTAAAAGAGAAGCGGAGGAGAGGCTGAGCGCCATACGATTACGTAGATCGTGAAGAGAAATAATGCTAGAGTATTGGAAGACTGATGTGAGACAGATCTTGCGCTTTGACTCATTCTCTAATATGTATAACAGCGTGATGACACAAAGTCTTTATCAGAGAAGCATGGATTTACGTGGAGGTTCTGAGGGAATCTTGTGACATGCGTGAAGACAGGTGTAATTTGAGACCGGAGGTGGCACACTTGGTTATTTCAATGAGTTGGCTGCAAAGCAAGATGAACGTCGAAGAGGGGTCCTGGTGGCGTAGGAACGAAATTGTTGAAAAAATTACTGGAAGTTGTAAGTCGTTAACGAGAATTTCCTAGGGAATAGTTATTTTCTTGAAAAGGTGGTGTTTTGGAAGTGTGCTCTTTCTGTGGAAAATGAAGTTTTTGGTGTCTAAAGTTCTTCCTGACATGATTCGGATAGAATGGAGTAATTTCGAAAGACTCGATTTTTTCAAAGAAAAATGATAATATGATGAGGAGCTGAATGTTGTCCAAAGACATATCGTGATCAGTTTCTGAGACTGCAATGCTTAATATATAGATGCTGTATTCGACGATGTCACTGTTATGAGAAGAAGATGTTTGGACTATTTAGATAGCTCCTTCTTCCTTGGTGGAGCAATTCCATATTATGTTGAAAAGATGCTTCAAACACTATTTTCAGCTATAATCACATGAATTTGAATCAAGATATTGGTCAAAGATAAGTCTCAATTCGGTTCGTGGTTCCGAGTAATATGTTAAGGCATGCAGTAGTGTCACATAATAGGTACTACAGCAGACATATATCTTTCTCAGGTAAAGCGGAATCAAGGTACGTCTCGGATATCGACTCTATTAGGTTGTGGTTGGCAAAGCAATATGTTTGAGATTTGAGCTAGTGCTCGATATAGATATAACGTATTTAATATGGAGGTATAGCATATAAACTTTTGTAATAATGAAATGGTCCGTAGTCTTGCATACATGTGTTAGCACTATTGGTATTGAGAGCTCGTCTGAATTAGGGTTTCTATTTATCGAATTTTTCTAGCCGATGGCATATGGGCACATAGGAATTTGTTATTTTGAGCTCGTCCTCCTTTTGGACTACATGTGTGGACTTTCCGAAATCGATCGAATCATGTCGGGTTGACTTGTGTTCTTGTGATTATTGGATAACCGATACGTGTTTTTCGCGGGCCATTAAGCGTAAGTTGGTTCAGTATACTCATCATACAGTGTCACTTAAGTGGATCTTTGGATGAAATCACGATCTTTATTTGGTGTGACAGTTCTAATTTGGATTGAACATAGGTGTGGTGTAAGTTTAGAGGACTTTGTGCCGATTACTTTTCAATCTTAATAGGGTCTACATAAAGTAAATATATGTGGTGATTCGTATAACACATGGATTAGGATTTTAAACTAGAGTTTCATGATTAAATATTTTTCGCTATGATTGTGTGATTACTTTGAGGCTTATTCATGATCTTTTGTAACTGAAAGGGTAGGTTGCTTGTTTAGTAATAGTGATTCTTGCAGATATTCAAAAGCTTGTCACAAACATGCTGCTTGTTTGAATTTGAAATAGCAAAACAGACAATATAATTTTTATTCATGTCAGTTTTCGACTTTATTGAGATTTTTTGTTTGTGAGATTTTGGAAAATGTCACTTGGATCTTCTCTCCTCTGTAGAAATTGGATGTATATTGGTATGCATCTTAAGATGAGAGAAGCAGTCGCTAGTCTGTCGTTGCGCATGAATCGGAAGACACGAAGAAAAAGGTAGTGCAGACTAGTACTGTGAATGGGGAAAATTAAAAAAGATAAAAGAGATTATTAAATTAGAAGTTAATTATTGAGATTTAGTAATCAGAGAAATGGTTATGATGAAACTAATAATTGGTCTTTTATGAGAATTATATTCATATCACGGCGTTGGAAATGACTAAAATGTCTTTATGTACATATATTAGGCCTCTTACAACGCAAACTCATATCATCATAATTCAAGCTCAAACAGGGGAATAGCGAGAAGCTAGAGCAGGGAGATATGTTTATGAAAGATACGCGAGGAAAAAGAAAGGAAAGTATCTGAATGCTCACCAGTCTGGCTAACTGGGGTCGTGAAGAGTCCATTTTATTTAACCTCAGTCAGCGTTGTCGCTCCAATAATGGAATGTGAGGACTTATCTATCTTTGAGCCTAGCACTACACTGTACATCACTGTTTGTTCCCTTTGGTGGCGGCTGCGTCTATACCAAGAATTTTTTGTGTTATCTTGCTCCTTATTATAACGGTGAAAGAGGCTTAATCGAACTGTCGCCCTACCTATGGTATCTTTCTTCAGGTTTAAGAATCAATTCTATAGCTTCTAATAGATTTTTAGGCTAGTACTCATGACTCTCTCTTTCTGTTATATAATGAAGGACTTTTAAGTAAAGAAAAATTGTTTCGAGAGCTTCATGGAGTTATTTTTGCAAAAACCGTTAGTTAAGTTGGGACATTTAATTTAGTATATCATATTAAGTTGTGGACGGTAATAGTTAGTTTAGTTATTTTTAGTATGATTAGTCAGTAGTTAAAGTAATTTAAAGTTTATCTTAGAGCTCAAAATGATTATTTAGTTTAATTAGTTGTTGATTAGCGATGAAGCTGAAGGTTTAAAGTTTAATTGGCGTGGTTAAAGTTCTGTATTATTTTTTTTTCAAAAACATGTAGCGTTAAGAGCTTTTTGAATAGGCGCTATATATAATTGATATTATTATTATTAATTGTATTCTACTCCTACCTTCATCTAATTTGCTGCTCTCACACCTCATTGTGAATTATAGTTTGGGTCTGCCTTGCAGATATCTAGCACGTCGGAGTTTTGGGTTTGTTTGCAAAGCAACTATTATAGGTGTTCAGAATGGGAGCTATCTGATATTGCAGTAATTCAGTGGTTCTATTTTTGATATAAAATTACTATATCGTTGTGAGTTAATTTTGCTGGTAAAGTGTAATAAGTTTCACTTGGAAGAGACATCTTTCAACGGTGATAGAAGACTTTGATATATACCTAAGATTGAATTGATAGTTTTACAATTTATAAACATAATGTCAAAGTAGACCTATTGGTCTGAGAGACATAATAGTTATATGTAATACCTGAAATTTAACCCTTTGCTTTACCTATAAGGAATTGATTTGAAAGCAAACTGAAGGAGTCCTTATAGATAAGGTTAATTAGAATTCGATATTGTACCCAGAGGGAGATCTTATCAGGTTGATTGTTGTAGGATTTCTTTACTTCCTATTTATTGTATGGTGATTAGAATAGCAGGCTACAGTGTTGTATGAAGATGTGGCTACTGATATGATAGGAGTATTAGATTCTATTGTACATAATAAAGGCTAGAATATATATTAGTGCGATGGTAGTTGGATGGTGAATTAATAGTATAGGAAATGGGGTATTAAAGTATTTGGTCAATGCTGATTGATTGGTAGTTATAAATGAATATTTGGATTTTATTGTTTCTCTTTATCTCTTTTTATTTCATTATGGTTGGTGTTCTTATGGTTCGAATTAGATTTTTTATATGTACATAAAGCGTTGATTTATGTCTATAGTGGTGAAGAACCCTTGTGTGTAATAGAAAATAGAATATTACACCATGATCTAGATGAATAAGTATTATTTTTCATATTGTTAAGTTGTAGGATTTATTGAATTTTCATTGGAATCAGTTGGGTTGAACATAAATATGGTGAGGGGTAAAAAGTTAAAAAGGGTATATGAATATATTTTATTTGTCAATGTAGGAGTATGAAGGTATAGTTAAATGTATCAAGCCGGTAGGGATGTATATAGGGAGGATGTATTTAGAGAGGTGGATCTATGTCTGCATTAGAAATTATTTGTTAGGTGTAATTTTTGAATTGGATTTAGTTTAATTGGGTTTAATATATTTAATTTAAGTGGAAATTTTAGCATATTAATAAATGTTTAAGTGTTGAATTTGAAAATGGGCAAATTGGGAATATATAGATAAAAAAAAGGGGACTTCTTTACATACATTAATTAGTTAAGGTCAAAAACATTTGTCGGGTGAATCAGTGTTCTTAATATTTCGCTGATAATTGAATTGATCTGAAAATTCGCACACATTGGGAACTATGGTGGCTTTTATATCAAGTGGTTTATGGGTCAAGATTCTTTCTTTTTGTTGGCTTAAAGTGTATTTTATTATGAAAATTTCTCCTAAGGGTGGGGTTTATTTCACTTTCGCGCGGGAAAAATTGAAGACAGATTTGCTTCATGGCATTGTTACTCTTGATTCTGTTCCCGGCGAACGAATCTTTTGTGTGGCGACATACAAAGGTTACGTGGGCCCGGGGCACCCAAAAGACGGATTATCCAGCCCGCATGGCATTGGTCTGGGATCCTGTCTTCCCTGTAGCCAAACACTAAAAATCTGTTCCGGACACAGATATAGGCATGCTACGTCTGGCTACCGTCGTCTGGGTCCGGCATCAACCTTCCAGTTCCTATTATACACACCTAAGGGGATATTGGGAGACCTAGGCCTTTTAGAAGTCCATTGTGGCTCCATGGCCCTTGGAACTCCCTCTTCTTCACTTACGGTGGAAATTGGACAGATCGGAACACTTCCAAAATCATGGCCCTCAAAACTACTATTTCGGCCAGATGGTGGGTTTAGTCATCATTAATTACGATTGGATAGGCTGGCCTTCGGAGCATGTTTTTTTCCACAGAATATGGGCTCAATATAAATGCCTGGTGATCTATCATATCATCATATCCTGTTCTCCAATTTATTCCGGCGAAAGTGGAAGATAGCACACCTAACATGGGCCATTATACAGCCAACAGGTTATTTGTTATTTATTTACTTTTTATATTGGCCTGGCTTCTGTTGGCACTTGGTGTTCGTGGTCGACCTCACATTTTGGGGATGTCGTGTACTGCATGACCACTAGAGATTTGTTCAATTCTTCCTCAGAGCGGGATACAATAAAGTCAAGAGAGGAGGTCACTTAATTCATTGTACATATCTGCCCTTTACAGTTATCTATTGTTTACTTGCCCACAAATCCAATCATAAACGAAGTTAATCCAGATACGGATGTTCAAAATTTTTTGGTCTTGTGTTTTTTACTACTTACACGACCATTTTTTCTTAATCCATTTCCCAGGGAGCCCAACTGAAATTAAATCCGACTGGGTATGAAACATAACTTGTGGTCATATTAAACTAAGTGGGGGTCATCGTTTAAGCTGAAACTGTTCAATGTGGGCTGTGCCTTTGAAAATGGCAATTTCAGATCTGAAATCAGCACAAGCCTTTCTTTTGCAATACAAACATTAATGTTAAGTTTCAAAGCATTTTTTTGGGTTGATCAATTTTCTTGACCGCTGGAGTAGTTGGATCAAGACATATTTTGTTTATAAAATTGTTGTTCCTAAGTATCTAGGTCTCTCTTGTTTTTCTTCAAAATTTTTGTTTTGGGCTTAAAGTTATTTTTCCATGGCTCTACATGTACTAATCACATGGAATATACACACAGGGTAATTCGTCCTCCGTTATTAACTCGAATTGTTTTTTGCATTTAGGCATGTGGTGTTGGTCACTCAACGGTTTTTTGAAATGGTTCGGTGTTCAACTCACGATACATAGAGGGGTTGGGCCATTTCCACGAGAGGAGGGAATTGATTGGGATTAAGGGGACAATATGTCCGGGGTAGGAGGGTACCACTTTCATGTTAGGATATACGCCAGCCACTTCGATGGACTAAGATTTACATGGCAGCAAAATTCAGCCTAACTGATGGGGGTTTTAAAAACCCATTTTTTTTTGTTTTTTTTCGTTCGGTGTCATTTACGCCTGTTTTTTTTAAATCATATCATTCCACCGGACAATGTAAATTCAATCAAGTTGTAATGGGGATACATGCCCCGCTCCTACCATAAATCCATAATATATCCATGATCATTCATAACCCTACAAGGTGGCAAGGATATGCCACCCTTTCTACAGTCCAGAATGTGGTTTGTGTACTCACGGTTGGATTGACCATGCCACTCCTACGTGGATACAGTAATCTTGGTACATGTAGTCATGATCCATTTATAACTTACAAGTGCGAAGATACGCGGCCTTCTGTCTGTCCATATGTCATGTCATTCACGTTTGAATAAGACCATTTATCTTTTGACAGTTATCAGAACATGTGTTTGTGTTTACACTAAGGCCAAATAATATTCTTTACCCTTTTTATTTCTGGGGATCTTACCTATAGTTAAGCTTGAGCTAGCTAGGTACGAAGTTTTATCTTTCCTTTTTTACTATAACAGCAGTCAACAATCATTTCAACTGAAATTTGATGCTCATTTTTATTCTCTTGTAGCAGTCTCAATTTCATGAGATT
>CALNVZ010003435.1:19378110-19409547 GCA_940671915.1 Paracentrotus lividus | reverse complement strand
TTGGTCCACATCCAATTGGTCTACTAGGCGTTTGGTCAACATTCAATTGGTCTACTAGGCGTTTGGTCCACAACCAATTGGATGCATGTACTAAGCATCCTAGGCTTGTTCTCTTAGCAATTGGTCTTCTAATTGGACAACCAAACACACAAAAATAATATTGGTGGTCTTCCTATCTTTTGGTCTACATGTTTTATTTCTACGGGCCGATCGAGCGACCTCACTCTACCCCTATTGTTCTCATAATATGATGACCTTCTTGGCGGGGGGGGGGTGGAGGGTGGTGTTGAAAAAGAAGAATCTGGCCCAATCATATAGGTCATTAACAGCTCTCTTAAAATTATATTTATATTTGTTAGCCTTTTTTTTTTTTTTTTTCTCTCTCAATTTTGCGCGCCGTCTAAGTTCAATTTGAAGACCCATTGTTGTCATTTTTGGCCCCTTTTGGCCCAGGCCCGAAACCCCCCCCCACCGCTAGAAATACCTAATGTATTCAATCCGTACAATCTACCTGTTTCCAGACTCCCGACCCATAGGCCCTATAGTGTTGGAACTACAATTTGAAGAGCTAGTACTACTGAAGTTCGTATTTACATTTGGCCCTCTGTTACATTTATGTAACAAATGTGTCGTGTTCATCAAGCGTAAGACATACCACACAAAAATGGTACCAAAAAGATGCGGGAGGAGTTACTCTTTCGGAATATGTAAAAAAATAAGATGCTAGTACTAGATGTTCGTATGTTACATTTTTACCCTCTGTTTCTAAAACGATTTGATGTAACATAGGAACTTCTAGTACTAGCATCTTCAATTAAGCCTTGTATACCACCACATCAAGTCCTCAACTACTTGTTTCTGCCTGATTCCTAACACATAATGCAACATCCTGAATAGTGTAATCTTATAATTCAGGCCCATTCGAATGAAAACACACCTTTTCACGACTAAATGAATCCATACCATGTTGCCAAGTATCAAAACACATACTATTACCCCTCAAAACAGTGTAGATTCCCAAAAACAAATAAATTGTAGGTTCATTTTTACACCGCTTTGTTAAGAGATTATCTCCAAAAAGGTATACTTTAAGACTAGCTATTTATAACACAGTCAGTGAAAGTGTTGCTCAGTTCGCTCTCGCTTTAAAATGCACCATTTTCAGGTTTTATCGATAAAAAAACGCCCCTTCCTTTCACTTATACTATACATTTTGAAGCATGCAAAATTATCTTATGAGAGATAAAAACTGTAATAAACAACATGCACGTTTTTCCGGGGGGGGGGGGGGGAGGGGGCTCGGTGCCAAACAAATTAACATTAACTGGGGCACCAAATTAAGCAAAAAGTAAAGGAAAAAATACATTTTTATACCGCGATTGACCCTACGGCTTGGATGTATAACGGCCGAACTTCGAAAAATATTTGCACCAACTCCCCACACCCCCCCTCACATAGCCCCCACTTTAAAATTACCTGTTACTGATATTTTGTCTGCCCCTCCCCTATTGAAGAAATTGATACAATGCATGGATAGTTGATCAATTATTTTGTTGTAGACCAACTGGTGAGTAGACAATTGGATGTAGACCAACTGGTGAGTGGACCCATTGGATGTAGACCACGGTGAGTGGACCAATTGGATGTAGACCAAATGGTGAGTGGACCAATTGGATGTAGACCAACTGGTGAGTGGACCAATTGGATGTAGACCAACCGGTGAGTGACCAATTGGAGTAGCTAGCAACTGGTGAGTGGACCCAATTGGATTAGACCAACCGGTGAGTGAACCAATTGACGTAGACAACAACGGTGAGTGACCAATTGGATGTAGACCAACTGGTGAGTGGACCAATTGGATGTAGACCAACTGGTGAGTGGACCAATTGGATGTAGACGAGTGGTGGATGGACCGATTGTGTGTAGACCAAATGGTTAGTGGACGATTAGGGTTTAGACTGAATGGAGGTAGACGTATTGGCTAGTGGACCAATAGGTTGTAGACCAATAGGTGTTTTACCGGTGGACGGGCCCCATCCTCTGTTCGTGAGATGTACAAAAAATTCCTGCCCAATCAACGTTGGGATTGTTTTTCATGAAATGAAGAAATTCCTTTTAAATACATATTTACTGAAAGGAAATTTCATGAGCCTTTCTAATATGATGAAGGATAAAGGGTCAGAAGAAAGAGGGACTTAAATAGGGGCTCCAATTAAAAAATTTGGGACCCCTCAAAATAATTGAAAAAATCCCTACATAAGATGTTACTACTTGACCCTACTTTATTATAAATGCCATTTTTGAAATTCCCAGGAGATTTCCTTTCAGAAAAAGTATACTTTTGTAAGAAGAGACTTAATATTTTTTTTAATGTTATAACACATTGATCCTGATAGGGGCAAATTTTTTTAATTTTCAATTGGTGGCGTAGCGCGAAATAGGGCAAGATGGGGGCGAGTTCCAAAAGCATGACTATATTATTTAGTTTTTAATGCATAATGATGACTTTCATAGACATTCCAACCATTTTATAGGTATATAAATGGTCAACTGAATGAAAACAACTAAAATCTTTTAAATGTGCTTGGTGTTCTAATAATTTTGGCCACCGCTGTATATCTATAGGCCTACACAAATTGAATGCCCAACTTCAACTCTGGACTTAACACTGTATCCTAACCTTCACTTAACATAAACTCCTATTACAACTCTAACCAAACATCTGAGACAAAATAAAGCCCCCAGTAATTATCAGCAGAGCACATGTTGTGCCTTCTCTTGGTTATGGCACTAATCCTCATGAGTACATGTCCTCAATTGAGGCTTACAGTTGTGCTCAGAAGTATTCATACCCCTACCATTTTTAACTTCTTTTGATTCATGCTTTTAACTAGATGCGTTCTTTCAAATTTTCTGGGGATGAGTATGCTACCAACAACTGAACGATGAGGGAACCCCGTCAAATTTCTGATTTAACCCTTCAGATACGACAGGCTTCTACAGAAGCTGAGATAATTCCCTAATATGTTGACAAACTTTTCAAGCTTTTACCAGCTTTTTTGGCTAAATTTGTGAGGGCTATTACAAACATATTCATTTTCAATATCCATTAAAAAAAATTAATAGTCATGTGGAAAAAATTCAGAACAATTCAATCATTTCAACAGTACTAAAAATTTTGACATGATAAATGAATTGGGTTTTGAACATTCATTCCAGAGCACTCATTATGCTCGTTTCTGATCCACTTCTTGACTAAATTGGCGATAGCTTTGGAAAAATGTCCTTTGGGATGTCCAATGCTGCCCAAGGTCACATTTATAAGTATACTTCTGCCTTTTTCATCCAGGATCTTAACACTTCATCTTCATCATGATGCCTTCTATTCTAAAAGATTTACTTTACTAACGGCAGCCCCCCCCCCTCCAAGTAGTTGAAAAAGAAATTCATGTGCTACAAACAGGACACATTCTTTTGGTCAAATTATTTTTCTTTCCCCTGATTAAAAAAAAAAAAGTTTCATATTAGCCCTCAATTCTAATTTGCTCCCATCAACTTATAGAATCATGGCCTGAAAGTTAGAATCTTGATTTAACTGAGCTCAAGAACTGACTCAAGGCCCCTTGGCAGGTCCAATTGCAAAACTAGGGTCTAAATGGAAATTTTGAAAATTTGATATTTCAGACACTCAATCAGACCCTCAACTCTTTCTCCATTAAACATTGCGGCCAAC
The DNA here is from genome assembly GCA_940671915.1 of Paracentrotus lividus. Taxonomy (NCBI): domain Eukaryota; kingdom Metazoa; phylum Echinodermata; class Echinoidea; order Camarodonta; family Echinidae; genus Paracentrotus; species Paracentrotus lividus. The sequence continues at coordinate 19,405,814 of CALNVZ010003435.1, read as the reverse complement.
AGTAGCTCATTCTATTGATAGATTTCCTAAAAATGCAATGTTTGGTATTTCAGGACATGTCCCTGAACTGCCAATTTCCTACTGATGAAAAGTGCAGGCAAAAAGATTGGATTGTTGCACCCAAGCCCAAATGATCTATTTAGACAGCTACTGGAAGTAAGCTGTAATAAAACTAATCGATTTCAAACACAGCTCCATAACAAGGGTCTGATTTATTTTGAGGACAACTGTATTTTGGTTTCTCTGCAGTTTGGTAAAACAAAATGAACACACATGAATAAGCCATCAAGTTAGACCAATCCATCAAGTCTCCTTGTTCCGCAAACCTTCCTTCACCTACTGATTATCTCATTCCCATAGGTTAACAACAGGAAGCCACCAGTCCTGGAACCAATGGGTTAACAGACGAGACCAATATCTGTATCACTTCTAGACGATAGAAGACACTGTTCGCTCTCACCCACGCTCTAACTGCTGAACCCACAATCGGTGTCGCTCCTGGACGATGCAGTTGGAATTGCTTCAAAGGCCTTGTCAAACTCATCTCCTGATACGTCTGAATGATCTTCATCCTCTGATGCGCTGTGATAGTTGACAGACATCTCTACACCAGGCTCTGGTAGTCTGTAGGGAACCTTCTTAGGAGCTGGCAAACAAAACAAAGGAATTGTAAAATTGAGAAACATATTTTTTCAACAACTCAGTGTGAAAAGATTTGCACGGATTAAACAGGAAAGAAGTGCATTGGGTCAACTTCACATTTTATTACTCATTTTTTGTGTTCTTTAGTTACCCACAGTTATAACCAGCCATGTACAATGCACTACTGCAATCGTGGAAATATTCGCAGTACATTTATTTTCACAGATTTCGCGCAAAAGATCGGCAGGCGTGAATTTAAAAGCCCGCAAATATATGAGCATGCTTTTTTATGCATGTATTGCGTGCTTTCAATTGCGTGCTTACTAAAATGCAGCGCGAATTCAAGAACCTGTAAACATTCTTTGAGGCTGCTCAGAGCGAAAAATTAATCGTGCAAAAGTATCAACAAATACAGTATCCATTTTGGTCTCTTCACCTATAAATCAGATGCCCTTTGTTAGTGACCGGAAAAATGAGTGTTTCAGAACCTGTCATGCGGTTCCATGACATTAGCTGTGGTACTTAGCTGTAAATTTCATTCACTAATTGAATTACTAAATTCAACCATCGACTTAACCCTACCTAAAACCTAACCTAACCCTAAACCTAGCATTATTGCAACCCTAACCCTACATCTTAGACGAAATAAAACCCGTCTACAATGGTCACTCTGTTTCTGATGGTAGACAAAAATGAGAGTGAATCAATCTGTAATAAGATCAAATGGCGATTTAGCCTCCATGGTCTTGAGACAATTGTTAGAAAAAATTATTAACAGTCGACTGGCTCAGTATCAATTGAATGGGAAAAACCAATCAAGAATTGAAAAAAAATAATAAAAAGGTTTTTGTAATGTGTTAAAAGGTATTCACATGTACAAAGTATCCACAATAAACCATTTCAATGGTCTAATACTACTTAGAAGTAAAAAAAAAAGGAAAAGTATGTTGCCCACCCCCCCCCCCCGCCCAAAAAAAAAAAAAAAAAATTGATAACTTACAATATGCTTTTTCTTTGAGGTTAGGTCATATCATCTTCATCCGCATCCTCTCAAAGTCCACGCTGATGTATGGTATCTAGGAAAACAAACACACATTATTAATTCAAGTCTACATTCACTCATATGCACAGTGGAAACTCATTTTAAAGAGGTCTGATTTAATGAGATTCTTGATATTATTTGCTGGCTCCCAGCTCTTTGTATTTTTTAAAATCCTGATATATAAGAGGATTCTTGTATAAACAAACTAAGGTAATTTCCATGGTCCTTAAGCTCTTAATAAGAGTCGGCACTGTCCAAGGTTCTAGCACAAATGAGATGTTGGATGTCTATTTTTTAAAGACACATAATAGCATACAGAGTGTACATTTAAAAGTGTGAATACCAGTCCTGGTGGATACAGTTTCAGTGATTTGGAATTGAACATTGTGTAAAGACCCAGGAAAAAAGAAAGAGAAACAAATTAGAAAGGATAGCAAAGAAATATTTGAGCACCTATAGAACCGAGCATGTATATAAGTATACTTGGAACTGTTTTTCATCAGGTTAATGATATAAAAAAATGAAGGTTTTCTCATGAACAATAATATCAGTCTTCTATAGTGATAGTGCTTAGATCATCCGGCTACCAAAAGCTTTCATATTCAAATAATATCTTGATACTACTTTCAGGAGCTCTTTAAATATGCATATACTAAATCAGTAACAAATAAAATCAATAAAATCATAAGCATTCTTGGTTCAAAGCACTAACCTTTTCTTTTGTTGTGTGAGTCTAGTCCACTTGATGCTAATCCCTTCTTGTGAGAGGGTGATGATACCATAGTGAAGTTTCGTACTGTCAACTCGGCTAAACAGATCAACTCAAATACAATACTCTACGCTATCTAAGATTGCACTGCCAAGTAAAAAAGAGAGAAAAGATAATAGTTAACTTTGCTTAACCTAATTGGACTGGGGAGGAGGAGGGCTTAAAGGCCCCCCCCCTCAACTTTTTTTGCGATAAATTTTAAGGCTGACCTAAACAATGAGTGAATGATGAGAGAGCCAGGGTTGCTTCTGCTAAAACTTGGTTCAAGTTATTTGACAGAAGTTTTTAAAAACTAAAGTTATACCTGACAAGACAGGTATAACTTTGATATTACTGGATAGATTATGAGTTATCTTTGTTATGATATAAATAAAATTAATGTCACATAAACAATTTTAATATGAGGCTCTCAAAATTAGGTTGTACTTTATTTGGATGCTCTATATTACCTGAAAGAAATGGAACTTGTGGTGATGAATACTTTTGGATCTTTGACATCTCGCAACTGAATGCTGAGAAAGAACAGAGTGGCACTCTGAGACCAGAGGATCTTTGGATGACATCTATTATTAAAAGAACAGTAAAATTAACAAATTATTCATAAAAATAACACAAATAACAAAACAAGTGATTAGTATATTACGCGATGCGGAATATATGTCCCGCAATAATATAAAATTCCATTATATCGCATCAGAAGATCAAAACGAAAGTCAATTCTCTGTATTCCTGTACAATTATACAACCAAATATGTAAAAGATGTTCCAAATTTAATATAAAAAAAAGAATGCTTCTTACAAGCTATGTGAAATTATGTAATAAATGATAATAGAAATTACTAGAAGGTTGAAGCAAGAGCTACGAAATGATACGTGATATCTGTAAACTCTCGTATGAAGACAGGCTTGCCAAGTTAAACAACTGGAAAGGAGGAGGGAAAGGGGAGACCTCATTGAAACATATAGAATGATAAACAAATGGAGAAATCAAATATGAAATATTTTCAGAGACAGAGTATGTGAGAACCAGAGGGCACTCTCTTAAATCTGCCAAGCAACGATCCGGACTGGATATAAGGAAACTTCTTTAGCCAAAGGGTTGTCGATCAATGGAATAAACTCCCACTGTCCACAGTTGAGGCACGAACACTCCTGCAATTCAAATACAATTATCAAAATTGGATTTTTAAATGGGCTGTAAGAGCCTTCTCAACTCTACCACACTTATCTGTACACTCTTGCCGTGAAGACAGTGAGATGTGGCCATCAAGGTATGTTTCAAAGTATATTTCAAGGTATGTACATGTATGCATGAAGGCTTTTCTTTGTGTGCGAGTTTTCTAGTCCTCACCTAGTGCTATATCATAAAGCAAACAAAATCGAAATCGGATGAAAAATGGCGAAGGAGTAGCATTTTGTAACCAATGTACAATATAGGTCAAAAATCAGGGTCAAAGGTCAAAGGTCAAAATTCTGTGAAGAAGTTTTGAAGCCATCACCTAGTGCTATCATATAAAGCTAACAAAATTGAAATCGGATGAAAAATAGCGAAGGAGTAGCATTTTGTAACCAATGTACAATATAGGTCAAAAATCAAGGTCAAAGGTCAAAGGGGTCAAAAGTCAAAATTCCGTGAGGAACTTTTGTAGTCCTCACCTAGTGCTATATCATAAAGCAAACAAAATAGAAATCGGATGAAAAATGGCGAAGTAGTAGCATTTTGTAACCAATGTACAATATAGGTCAAAAATCAAGGTCAAAGGTCAAAGGGGTCAATAGTCAAAATTCCGTGAGGAAGTTTTGTAGTCCTCACCTAGTGCTATATCATAAAGCAAACAAAATTGAAATCGGATGAAAAATAGCGAAGGAGTAGCATTTTGTAACCAATGTACAATATAGGTCAAAAATCAAGGTCAAAGGTCAAAGGGGTCAAAAGTCAAAATTCCATGAGGAAGTTTTGAAGCCATCACCTAGTGCTATATCATAAAGCAAACAAAATCGAAATCGGATGAAAAATGGCGAAGGAGTAGCATTTTGTAACCAATGTACAATATAGGTCAAAAATCAGGGTCAAAGGTCAAAGGTCAAAATTCTGTGAAGAAGTTTTGAAGCCATCACCTAGTGCTATCATATAAAGCTAACAGAATCGAAATCGGATGAAAAATGGTGAGGGAGTAGCAAATTGAAGATTTTGATCACATACGGACGCACGGACGGACGGACGGATGGATGGACGGACACACACACACACACACATACACACATACACATACACACGTAAGGAGCCCGTTTCATAGTCCCCTGCTCGAACTCGTTCGGCGGGGACAATTAAAACCTAAAGTAAAAACACCCAGGTAATATGTTTTTCTGCAAACATTATTCACAGTTCCTCTAAGAAATAAACTACCATTGTCTATTCACATTGTTTGCTAAATCTACAAATGTTCTTGACAAACTGCTATAATCCATCAATTCAAGAATGCTACATGCTAACATACATTTTCAATAATCAGTTGCGATACAAACATCATGGTGTACCAAGACAATATGAATGACTAATGAGTTTAAATGCAAGTACTAAAAAATTAAAGGAATCAATATTGGTCAATCATATTGTTTATTGCTGTAATGATTTCATGTAAACTGTAATTCAGTTCCTTAAATACAATTTTGAGTAGTCGTCATGATGAGAGAAATCCAAACATCAATTTCCATTTTTGATCATACCAGAATCTCAAGCATAGTGAATAAATACTACACACCAAAGAAATTTGCAAAAATTTGCGTAACTGCTGAGAAAAGAGTAAAATATGCATCAATCCAGTCACTCGTCGGGCCGTCAAGCACATGCATGATTTGCACAGCCACGTGTGGTAAGTCTATGGGTAAATCATGGGCACACAATTCGCACTGGATCTGCGTGTTGTGCCGTGACTGGTGGCGAGATAGCTGTCTACTCTTAGTCCCTAATTGACCAACTGTTCCGTTATTTTCTCAAATTTCATCTGAAATCAATAACAGAACATGATTATATTTTGCGTTGGAATATTTTCATGTAAATGGAACAATATGACGACATATCTAACAGATTCATTCTAAATCCTTTCAACTGCAACGACTCAAGTTGAGCTTGAAGTTAAAAGTAGAGAAAATTGGCTAGTGTTTTTTAAATTTTTAAATACCCATGGGACCTGAAAGGAGCCTAAGCATGCTAGATAATTATAAGCCCAAAACGGGAAAGTGTAAGTGCCTGAAAAGTCCTAATCTCTGAATACAATCCATTTCTGTGGTGCTCAGGAACCAGCCAAAAACTTTTTTTTTAAATTAAAAAATCTAGTTACGTCAAATAAATTTACAGACAGTACTAGGAAAATTACAAAAGAAAACAAGCTTTAATTTTGAACACATCTTACACATGAACCTACAAATAAAGAATTCCTCTAATTTTATTGATTATTTTACATGAACATGTGTAAATGAACAACTATTTACACTGTCTTTTAACACAATTACTTGACTGATAGGTACATCTAGGCATGAAACTCATGCTTCCCCTTTGATTCACTTGATCAACCAAATCCTCCAAGTAGTTCAAGTATTAATTGTAAACTAAAATCATGTAAATGTAGAATAAGCAGCCTGAAAACCACCATTAAGTCGCAACAAGAACAACATAGCAAATAGAAGGAGAAGCAGGGTTTCTGGATATAATTGATAGTTCTTCCTATAGTATAGTATTAAACCTGGTTATACTTCAGTAACCTACATGTACAAGTGTTTCATGTCATTGGAAAGCTTGGAAGTTTTAGTTTCAGAAAATACATTAATTTATGAATTCTAGGGACTTATTGGAGATACATGTATTTAGCTGGTGGGTCACATAATAGAGACTACAGTATGTGAATGTGTCAGCACAATACTGAAGTCAGGTCATGAATGACTACTATTTACCCTGACAAACATGGTGTCAAATCTTGGTCTATCATCATTTGTTTTGCCTCATCGTCTTCACCCAAAACCTTCAATAACATGGCTGTCTGGCGGACTACCTGCAGACAGAACAAACAAAACAATTCCATAAACATAATAATCTGAATGGCAATAGTTAAGGCCTTCAATAAACTGGCTGTCTTCTCGGACTACCATTATCCAGACAACAAAAAACAACTCTGCAAACATAACAATATGAATGGCAAAAAGTTCATAGTTGTCAACTAAGGCCTCCAGGAACATGGCTGTCTGTTGGGCTACCTGTATACAGAACAAACAAAACAACTCCACAAACATAATAATCTGAATGGCAATAGTTCCTGATCTTCACGAAAACTTTTCAGAAAAACTACTGTATCTATTAAAGTACAATGTCACATTCACAGAAGCTTTTCAAATGGAGTTAGTCATGACAAACAAAATTTTCTTGTTGTTTATAGAATATACCAATCAAAGGTTAAAGATATTTCATTGTAACTTCAGTCTGTGATTTCCATAGAACATGTCACATGATTTAAAGCTAATTTAGAATACTACTACTTAAATAATAATTTCATAATCACAGTAAGGTTTGATCACAAAAAATTACTCTAGTATTGGATATTAGACAACCAGTGTCATGTAACATAAAGAGTTGCAATCAATTTGTAAATTGAGAGTAACCAATCAGGATCCTCGTTGCATAGACTTCTTGAATGAAAATATTACCTTGAACCAATCAGAATGGTCATTTTAAAATTGCTATTGATCATAACTCTTTATGTTACAGGGCACAGGTGTACAAGCAGCTAAGGATCTTATCATCCATCAAAGACTTTTTACCTGGTCGTCTCGAACACTCCATAAGATATCACATATGCAGCCTCAACCCCTCCGTTCTCATACATCACGTAACGATTCCTACAAGAAAAAAAAAAGAAATCACAGTATTCATAGCTTAACCACTTAGCTGTACACTGTGAGCGGACCTCATAGTATTACATGCTGATGCTATTGTCTGAGCTTTGTCTGTGTGGAAGCACCAGCGCCACGCTGGTCATACCAGTACTATGCAATTAGCACCATGCAGCAGTCAAGTGGTTAACACTCTATGCTGAAATGTATTAAACACCTTTTGAGTGAATATCAGTAACATGAAAACACAAATGTAGCCATAATTTCAATCTTTGCACCTTTAGATATAGGTGAATGTGTGAATGTAGGCACTTTGACGTACACCACTGTGACGTAATATATGTAGATTAGGCATGTATCCATAGCCATACAAAGCTACATGTAAGCCACTATGTGATCAGTCAATAGACCGAGGCCCGCTAGCAAAAGGAGAATACAGCTCAATTTGTGCATTTACCACATCACCAGCACAAAATTCCATCGGGCAAGAAGACACTTTCAGGGTCAAAATAGCTCTCTGGTGCTATTTTCAACAGTATTACAATAATAAATTAGGTAAATCAATAACAGTGATGCAGATGCACTTTTGTCAAAGAGGTAAGTGTGAGATTTAGACAAAAATTAGGCAAGAGATCACTTGCCAAAAGCAAGAATGTTGGAGTCTCTGCATAGACCAGACATGAAAATATAGGCCTACCACTCAAGATCCCTATTATCAGCATCATATCAGGGCAATTGCTTTTGTTGTTTTTGTCTCTTTGGTTTTTCTGATATTTTGTGCCCTTATGACATAGTATTATTTTTTCAGGTCAATTGTAAAAAGATGTTGAAACGAGTAAGTTAAGACTTGGTTCTCGTGCCCCTTCTAGTAGGGATGTCCAAACAAAAGCAAAAAGCCACTAGAACGGTTTCCACTTCACTGTATGGATGTAGTCACCCATGCATTTACTATGCAAACAATAACCCATGCACTCCCTACTCAATAATACACAGGCAGAGAAACAGCAAAATTTTCAATAAAAAACAGCTTTCGAAATTGTCGTTTGGCCAGTGGTAAATATCAATCATTTTTATTCCTAATTGGTCAGTTTCTTCCTTAGAAAATACCTCAGCAGAAGATCAACTTCTCCTGTTGGAAAAATTGATATAAAAAAAACTACAGCGTGTTCAAAGTGATGCTACTGTGTGATGTGTGTTATGACTGGAATTTCTCATGATTGGAATAGATTCAGATAAGGGGAAGTAGATATTTATAAAATTTCACTATTTTTGAACAAAAAATGTATTGGGGTGAAAAACAAAGAACAATGTTTACCACTGGCCATTTAAGTTTTAAAATTTCTCTACCCTGTCTAACACTCAGCTGTGAGCCACACCACCATGAAATAGCCCATTGTCTAGGGTGTTCCTATATTGAAACATGCCCTATGGAGTATTTTTCCACGGTGGTCATATTGGATCACATGCGGTAACATACATGTCAAACCATCAGTTTTGTACTGCCATAAATATTGTATCTTTGTATAATCTACTCAATTGTGTTACTATGATCTCATTACATGTTTATACACACATAGAAAATGTTTGGTATGATTTGGTTTAATAAATCAAAGACAAAAGAACCATAAACTTGAGCTTTATTGCATTTTCTGGCTTTGTCTGAAACTTGTAAAAGTGTTCTAGCAGCTCATTGGTAATCTGAGACACTATTTGGGTCATATCTTTGAAATGGAACATCCAATTGTGATAATTCAAGTACCAAAATGTTTCTTTTAAAATGCTCTATCAAATAAGCCTAGCAAAAACAACTTAAAAATAACTTAAATTTTTGTGGACATCCCTACTTCTAGTACTACTTGGGGATAACCATCAATCAAGAAAATATTCCTTTATTTTCATGTCAAATGATGTAAGGTACCTTCCCAAAAGATAAAGCCGCAGCTTGCTACGTGAACGCTGCACAAGCACAGCAGGCTTATAAAAGGCAGGATATACCGTTCCCCTATTATTCTTCCATTGACTTAATTGTATAAATTGTATAATTTCACGCAGCGGGCCGCAGCTTTATCTTTTGGGAAGATAAATAAAATGATGTCAAAATGTCTTGTACAACAGCATGGAATCGCCCATGGCAGGCTGTTGACCAATCACTTCTCAGTATCTCTCTGAGCTATGTAATATTAATCTTTAAAGGGGAATCCAACCCAAGGAGAGAATCAACCTTACAGGAAAGAGGAAAATGACAGGAGCAATCTAAAAAAAAGTTTCATCAAAATCGGTTATAACATAAGAGAGTTATGGAAGTTTGAAAAGTCTAGTTGTTCTTTCTATGGGGATCCTCAAATTGGCATCATCAGCTTCAAAATGGCAGATCTCATGGACAACTCTCCATATCACTTTGTACACAAATTTTCAGGTTTTCCCCATTTTCTTTCAAAATATGTCTTCTTTACTTCTGAGCTCAAAATATGTCATGGGAAAATATATTTCACACAACATATGTTGAGCTCAGAAGGAGGTAAGATATATTTCGAAAGAAAATGGGGAAAATCTGAAAATTTGTGTACAAAATGAATGGAGAGTTGTCCATGAGATCGGCCATTTTGAAGCCAATGATGCCAATTTGAGGATCCCCATAGAAGGAACAACAAGACTTTTCAAACTTCCATTTCAAACTTTATTTTATAACCGATTTTGATGAAACTTTTTTTAGATTGCTCCTCTAATTTTCCTCTTTCCTGTAAGATTGATTCTCTCCTTGGGTTGGATTCCCCTTTAATGATCATTCATGTACATACCTTTGGTTTTTCGCTAAGTCAGAGAGAACGGCTAGAATGTGAGGAAGTTTGTTGATATGCTCTGCTCTGGTGAGATCCTCTTTCTTCTTAATGATGTTACATAGCGATGCAATGACTTCAGTATCAATGGTATCTCGTACGCTGTCATAAAAATAAAAACATAAGAATCATTTCACGTTTTCTATTAAACATAAATAACAATATAACATAGTCCAAAAATATACCACAAATCGATGTAATTACAAAGACATTTATTAACTTTTGAATAAATTACATGTACAATTTAATTCTTAAGAAATAATTGATTAAGAAAAAAGAAAGAAAAGGAAAAAAAAACAATTATTTGCATGGAAGAAGTTCCTCAGTCATGCAAGTACATTAGTCCATGCACCATCTAAAATACGAGATGCAACGCAGACTGTACAATGTAACTCCATCATACAGTTCCAAGCTGTATTTGATAAATCTATCACAAAAAAATGTTGTCCAAGTCTAGAAAATGATTACAGATACCTGAGCAAAATCCCTTTCTGGAAAGACTAGAATAGATCTCCAGCTTTACAAAATAATTTTCACAAAATCAAACATGGTACATGAATCTGCAGTGATAAAAAATAGATTTTCTCTTTCAATTTTTTAAAAACGATATGAAAAAGTCGAACTCATGTGGTTTCAATTACCAGGAATTAATACACAGATTGTTTTCTCCAAGCCAGCACAATCTAAGAGAAAATTAATTCTAATGATTTTTATGCAGGAAAATGTGTCCCCAGCAAACAAAGGTTTAAATTTCTAATACAAAATGTAAGCCTTAACTATGATATGACAACAAATTAAAATATATTCATGTTTTTAAAATGTTGTTCTTTATTCATATTTCATCATACTTGGTGTCATTGTCTTACATTATTTTTTCAGTTGTGTTATAATACATGCTATAGCTTTAAATTTTTTTTTTACAAATATCCTTGCACTTCAGCTATAATCAGGGGCGTGAGTGCCAATGATTATTAAGAGCTGAAAAAAAAAGTTGAATGAAATTGAAAGAGCTCCCATACTTTTGCACAGAAGAAAGCTAAAATACATGTAAGCTTAACCCCCTGCCATTCCCCCCCCCCAAAAAAAAAACAAAACAAAACAAAAACAATAACAAACAAACAAAATGGAAATCAGCTAAAAAGCTGAACTCTCACACCATTATATTATTAATGGGAGAGTGGACTGATCAACTCTGCTATTGATACAGTGAATAAATTACCTTTTAATTTTATTTGTATAGGGAAATTAAAATGGTTTGAATGGAAAAGTAACTGTTTTGCTCATGGTAACATAGTTATTGTGATATGAATGGATCGAGTATAGTGAACTAGTCTACTATCACTTAATTGGGTCTATATCATAAGACTACACTGATTAGAATGTTGCATAATGGGTTAGGAATCAAGGCAGATTCGAGTAGTTGGGGACTTGAGGTGGTGCTATACAAGGCTGCTGGTTCGCATTGGCTTTAAACGGAAGAAACGTTCTGCTCGTCTTTTTGCTAAACTAATTGAATCCTCACCTTTTCTCAGTTGAGATTTCTTGGATGAAGGAGGTGATTTCCTCCTTTAAACATGGATCAGACGTCTGGAAATGAAAATAATAATAATGTCAATGATGTTTATAAGCATATAAATGAATTTCTATGAAAGATATACTTAAATTCTTACTATAATCATTACCCTAGAAAGCCTTGTAGGAGATTTAAAAAAATAAATACAACTATGGACAAAGAAAAAGTTGAAGAGACGCCAATTACAAGATAAATTATATATCTATAATAATGATAATAATATTTAGATGTAATTCCTATGAAATTATGAAACTGACCTTCAAGAGAGAATTAAGGACACTTTTCAATCCTCCTTCGCCTGCTATTTCACGACTTATTCTAAAACGAATGATAAAAGAGATACATACACATCAATATCAATACTGATCTTCTACTTAAATAGTGTATTTACAGCTACAAGTACATTGTAAGTGTGAAAATACTTCGAACCTAGTTCCTAAAAATTGTATTACTGTTGGTTGCACTGTTATCAGGGGTTTATTTCTAAATATTTTTATGGCAGTCATGCTTGGAAATTTTGATAGATAGGACAGCAGGTGCAATTTTCGTGTTCTTTACCTTTCTAACAAGATTATTTTTTTTTAGTTCTCAAAAAGGGAATAGGGCATTATGAAAATAAATATCATACCTTGGGGAATCAGAGGAGACCTGCAGTAGACTCACTACAGGCTTTTCTTTGGTGTTTTCTCTCAGCTTCCCATTGCATAACACCTGACAGAGTGCTTTGATACTTCCACCGTTGAGCAGAGTTGTCTTGTCACTGAAATACAATGACATACAATGTAGTCCATAGTTACGTGTGAATCTAGATGAAGGATAGCCCTTATTGCGCTAAAATGCTCAAAATTATATACATGTAAGAAAGGACTTTGTATAATAAATTTGTATAAATATCCCACATCCCGTTTCAGATTTGTTGTACGAGAGTTCTTACCACAATTGAGGTCAATCAGGAAAGACAATAATCTTTTTTATTAGATTATGGCTAGATGATGATCCATTGTAGATTTCTATATTTCATAAGAGTGGAATGGAATAAATTCTGTTTCTCATTAAGCCTCATGATTATGTTGAAAGCAGTCTTGTGCCGATATCCAACCATATTTTGTGATTTCTAATAGTCATTCTCTAACAGCTACAAATTTAATTTTTTTTTAATTGCTTCTTTCAAGGAATCTGCTACTTACGATTGGCCTGCCATGAGTTCATCTATCTTGGTGACTAGCCCAAGCTGCCCTTGTAAACTCTGAAAGAAAGTCAGCAATCAAACAAGAGTTTTCTTATTACCATCACACATGTAAAATGTACATTACAGTAGTTAAATTAAATCTCAAATCCAGTTCTTGAAGCCAAAATAAATTGCAAATAAACAGTTAAATACATGCATGGCATTATTCAATTTAATGTAGATGTACCTACTTGTACATGAGATATTGTATGTTCAATGCAGGATTTTAGAGGAAATTTTAAGTAAATGTCTGAACGGCTTGTCACATTATAAATACAAATACTGCTGTGAGGGCAGCACTGTCCGCATAAGATATCAAACAGAGTCAGTGTGAATCGCGGTATAAAGCTGCTTGATCGATACATATTGTAAGTACAATCCGGTGACTAATTCACTGGACCATGACACAACTTCAACATGTGAATATTAATGAATAACGAATGAGGACTGCTTGCCTTGACTTGATACAGTTGAGCACACAGCCTGTTGAGTTGTTGAATTCCACCATCGCCTGAAGGACTTGCTTCAATTGAGAACATGACCTAGCATTCAAATAATAATGATAAAAACACTATTAAGAATTAACATTATTTCTTATAATTGCTCAACATAAATAATAATGATAGAAATAAAAAAAAATTAAAAAAAAAACAGTTTAAAAAAAGCTCTATCATCATTGTCCAGGGGGGCATTTCATCAGACATTTTATCTGACATATTTGCTCTCAGCCAATCAGATTAAAGAGTATACTTGGACTCAGTCCTCAATGGGTCAAGTACAAACTGTATAAAGATCTGAATGAAGATGTCAATTTGATGATATCGAACAGCGAGCGCGATATTTGTACTTTGTAAAAAAACTAGATGAATCTTCGACCGCGCACGGTCGGAAGGCATGCCTCCGTATTGCCACATCGGAAAAAAAGGCATGCGCATGTTGAGTATTTTACATCCATTTATACCATGACATCTTTGAGATATTAACCCCAAATCTATTAAAGTTTTATCATCAGAATTATTTCCAACTCAGGAAGGATGGCTACTGATGTAATAAAAAGGATAAACATGTTTAAGTTGATCTGTCAAAGGTCCTTCAGAAATTGCACAAATGAGTCATTTACATAAATAACCAGTTCATCTTTCCTCCCACATGACCCAAGTTTGAAGTTGATCCATAAAACGGTTCAGAAGTTACAGCAAGCTAGAACGTGCCATTTTCATGTATACAATGACGTCTGTGACCCTTGACCTTTGACTTCATGACCTCAAAATATAATAAATTCATTGTCCCTACCGATAATGCACACTGACCCAAGTTTGATGTTCATCATCAAACTGTTGTTAAGTATCGCAAGAACAAGCCATTTCCAGTACACAATGTCCTCTGTGGCCTTTGAACTTTACCTCATGATCTAAATTCTAATCAGTTTATTGTCGTCCCATATGCACATATGACCAAGTTTGAAATTGATCCGTCAAATGGTTTTTAAGTTTATTGCGAGACACAAGCCATTTTCATGTCACCAATGACCTCTGTGACCTTTGACCTCATGACCCCAAAATCTGATAAGTTCATTGTCCCTCCATTGTAAATATGATCCAAGTTTGAAGTTGATCCCTCAAACTGTTCTTAAGTTATCAAAGAACGAGAGCCATTTTCACGTACACAATGACCTGTGACTTTTGACCTCATGACCCCAAAATCTAATAAGTTTATTGACCCTATATGCACATATGAACACAGTTTCAAGTTTATCCCTCAAACGTTCTTAAGTTATCAGCGAGAACAAACTATTTTTATGTATACAATGACCTCTGTGACCTTTGACCTTTGACCCCAAAATCTAATCAGTTCATTGCCCCTCCCATATGCAACATTACTCAAGTTTGAAGTTGACCAGTCACACACAGTTCTTAAGTTATTGCGAGAACGAACCATTTTCATGTATAAATGACATCTGTGACCTTTGACCTTTGACCTCATGACCCTAAAATCTAATCAGTTCATGTGCCCCTACCATAGGCACACATTACCAAGTTTGAAGTTGACCCGTCAAACGGTTTTTAAGTTATGGCGAGAGAGCCATTTTCATGCAACATGACCTCTGTGACTTTGACCTCATGACCCTAAAATCTAATCAGATCGTTGTCCTACCATATGCATACATAAATGCAAGTTTGAAGTGATCCGTCAAACGGTTCTTAAGTTATCGCGAGAACGAAAACGGGACGGACGTACGGACGGGGTACGGCGGACGTACGGACAACCCGAAAACATAATGCCTCGGCACCACTTCGTGGACGGAGGCATACAAATCCTAAAATCCAATGCTATCTCTCTGTTACACTGCTAAAATTATGTCCTAGAAATTGATTTGATTTTAAAAAATCTGTTGTTCAGTGTTCTACATTTACATGGAGCAAAAATACTACAAAATAACTAATAATTATTTTGCATAATTTTATGTTTCAAGTGTTAAATAATGTATTTTTGGTGGCAAATTTCACTATCAGAATTTCATGTTTCCCTAGATCAAGAAACTTGAGTTGCACATAATTTAATGCAGTCTATCTATCTATTCATCAATCTATCCCATTATTCGCTCTACTGCAGAAAGAAGGCTTCTCATCATTTCCCACTTTGCTCTTTCGAAAAATGTTCATATCCCGTGAACCCCCCCCCCCCCCCCCACCTTAAAGGAATAGTAGTAAAATCAACTCAATACTGTTCATTTTGAAACTGAAAACAAACCAATTGATTCAGTATTTTTCATTTAAGCCTAAATGTCACTGTATATTGATTTTACATACAGGCTCTTAAGACCTTTGTCCAAAATGCTAACAAGCCATAATATGTATCAAAAATCCAATTTAACTTCTAAAATAAACTCAGATTTCTTTCTGTGCATGAAACTGACTCCATCCTAAATAGACTACTCATTTGGAAACACTTTTGGTTCGTTTTCATTATACTCTTTACATCTACCAAGATAAGCACAAGTTTAAATAATGTCCACCAGTATTGTGCATACAAAATTCATTGACTAAATTGGAGCCTTAAAGTTCAAGCACCCATAAAATAAGTTCAATGCACTGCTCATTTGAATCAAAAACAATTTTTATACAGGTCTTTTCATTTTGACTTGATGTAAACATGCTATTGTATATGTTGCATGTAATATACTGGCTATTGAAAGTTTGATGTTTCACAAATTGTATTTATCCATTTTGTAAATTGAATATTCACTGTACTCAAAGACATTTTTTTTTTAAAATATAAAGGGGAAAAAATCAGCCTGACTTCAAATACACAAAGTTTTTAGGTTAATTGGAGTGGATTTATTTATTTGATTTAGATATCTAATTTCTAAAAATGTAATTTATAACTGATACATCTCTATTCGAATGAATTCAACTCCATCCTACATGTATAAGTATACACCGCTCATTGTGGCTGGCAAACATTTTGTTTTGTTTTTTATTTGATTTAGCTGTCCAAGCTTTCTAAAACATATATTCTGCAAAAATGTTGATATCTCATCCTGAAATCAAACGTTCAATTTACTTAATGGATTCCCTTTCCTTTCAAATTTATAAAGACATGCATTAATGCAGCTATATTCAAAACACAACGTACAAGGTGTTGAAAAGAACATGTATGGATAAATTCCTTGAGTGGTGGATGTATCATCTTAAATACATTTTTTGTTTAATTTGTCAATTATTAAGGGGCATCTCCACTCTTTACCAGGACACCATAAATGTGAATAGCACCAAATAAAGACATGTAATTTGAATAAAGTTTAAGATTCTAAGTGAATATCAAAATAGATTGGTCAGTAAAGGTTTAATCTCTTGAATGGACAATGTATCATTAAACCTTTCTGCTTTTTACATTGTTTGTCGTAACTTGACTATTAGCCTTATTTTTAATGAAATAAGATCTGCACAGACAATTTTTGGCATTATTGTATTGTGTTTGCCTGACCATGCAACTGCTAATAGGAAGAAAATATATTTTTCCTGCTTCTATGTGGAATCGTTATGAGAGACTCTCACAAGATTAGCCTCAGCAATATTTTACCGTAGATATGTTTTACGAATGCTTTTATAATGAAGAGACCTAACAATCAACTTGAGAAATTGGACAGAACGGTATATACGAGCCTCAGATTTCAAACCTTGATAGCAAGCAAATAAATTGGGTTCATCAAAGAATTCTTATAAGCAAATAAACTTTAACCTTGCTTATAAATCAGTGGTTGGAGACCAAGTCTTAATCTTTCGCAAAATGATGTTGGATAATTGATTAAGATACAACCTTACTTTATATCAAAATACAACATATCTGTTAATGTGAAACAAGGAAAGTAGACTAGAGATATACATGTAAGTATTATCAAAGATCACTACTAGTGGTAGTCATGTGCATTTTTAAAACACCCTGTAAACGCACAACTCATTTGAACTGCAAAACAATTTATCTGAGAGTCATTAAACGAGGGCTCGAATTGAGAAGTTATGAATATTTTTGACACAAATCTGCCATGCCTGGACAGGGATAAGCTAATTTGCTTCCAGTCCATTTTGCTTTCTCTCATTACAACTCATATATCATTAGGGTGAGGACTCACAAACCCTCATCAACTTCACAAATTCAGAACATGTACAGTCCCCAACTTGACATCCATTTGGGCATGACATGTGCACGATTTGTTGGGAAGCAAAATGACGTTACTCTGTATATTTTAAAGACAGTGATAATGCCTTCTGGTTCTAATATAATATAGCAGTGCACGTAACTGTCATAAATCACTAATATACCATGTACCATTTCCATACATAGTAATACCTCCATGTTTGATGATCTTCTCATCTCTCACTGCAGAAACACTTTCTACCTGAATATTTGAGGTTACATACTGCACTGCAATTATATTAGAAAAATTCAAATTAGTTCTAGATAGATCACAGTGGGTAGTATGACCATTTGAGCAGAGATCTGGAATAAGGTTGTTTTTTTTTCATCCCTGTACAGTACATTGTGCTTACATGCAACTACAGGTTCACGTAGGCATTTTATCTACATTATTTCTCTCCACCCATGTGCGAATTATATTTGGATTTAGGAATTTGAACATTGGTCCTTGCAGGAAATGCTTCTCAGAGAGTGGAGCGTGTGAACTACAAGTGAAATGTGTACATGTATGACCTGGGTAATACACCTTGACCAGTTACTTGAGATTGAATAAAAATTAAGATGCTAATAAAAACCAGTTATCCTGATTCAAAACAAATTCCACTGAGTGAAACAATATCAATGTTAGCTAAATTCTAGGTTTGTTCAAGGTTAGCAAATTGCTTTTGAGCTACTTTTTTGCATCAGTAGAGAAAACATTATTTTCCCCAGGAATATATATGGGCAATTCCATGAGATGGGTGCCAGTGGAAATTTCCTTCATACTCCTCCTACCTAATAAGAAAAATAGTGAAATACTTGTGTACATGCCATTGTTTTAAAATGAGTGAGGTGCAAAAAATTGTAACGTGAGTAACAATGTAACGTGAGTAACAAAAAATGTAACGTGAGTAACGACACAAAACTTAAGATTACGGATATATTCCTAAACCAATGGGAGCAAATTATTTTCTGTTGGATTTAAGTAAATTGAGGGGGTCATAAAAGTAGTGTGTTCTTCTAAATGACCTTTCATGACCTTGCTCGATGATTCAATTAATAAATAACCTACAAAATAATATACTCAAAGTAAATATTCACTTTTACCGGATGAGAAAAGAATTAGTTAATGTATGCTGAGAGGTGGGGATCTATCTTCATCTGATCCATTTCTGATTCACTGACATTATTCATCCCTTATGCAGCAGCCACAAATGTAGAAGCATTTGTTACATTTGCCTTTCATGTTTTTACCTGCATTCAGACATCCCGCGTAACGGTACCCCCAATCCCATCCACTGGTCATTTTCCATGGGAGGTTGCGAAAATATTCCATTTGAGTGGAAGCTGGTATTTGGCTTCAAGCACTGGGATATTGCTGGTGCAATGAACCTGACTTTTAAAATGTGATGCTGGTCCATCAGACCAATACAGTTTTAGATTCAGGAAGTATCCAAGACTGCATCAATGTACATCGTAGGCTACATGCACCCGTGTGTCCTTGGTGTGAGTCAAGTTGTCGGACACGATGATGTTGGAGTTAAGGTTTCTTCCTCACTACTTTGTGATTATTATCAACTCAAAAGTCTGACAATTAATAAACTACAATCAGTGTTTTTACTCAAAGTTAATATTCACAAGCTACTAAAAGAAACAATAATCATTTAATGTACATAGATACATGTAGGTGCATGAGCTGCGTACATATTAAAAGATTTGCAAGTCCACACAACTGATAGTCTTTTAGGTTTGAAGGTAGTACCTGTTTCTACTTGGCAGGTCTATTTTAATAGTAGTTTAGAACTTGACAAGGTAAAATGCTTTCTAATTAAAAGTAACTTAAGTTCCTGAAAGAGAATGGAAGGCAAATATTTCATTACACTGCATGGACTACATTATTAGTATGTATTTTCATGTATACAGTTTACTTGGATTTTGAAAATTGAAGTAAAATATATGCCATGTAAGTTCTAACAATGAAAAGGGGTATGAAACAATGCTAATTTTGTTATGTTTTAGAGACAAAACATCTATAGAGGTTAAATATATAAAAAATGATCAGCTCCAGCTTATTCTCATGGTCAAAATATGTGCTAGTGATTATGAGCTAATGTGTAACGTGAGTAACGTGTAACGTGAGTAACGATGATTTTGGTATAGAAGTCAAATATTTCTAATGCTCTTAAAATTTTTACCCCCTGCATATTTTGTGTACCACAATATGAGTTACATAAATCATATAACAGTTGTTTGAAATATTACCCAGTATGAGGACACTTTTTGAATAAAGGCATGTTAGCTTTTAACGCCGTCCAAAAAAACGTGACTTTCGTAACGTGAGTAACGAAAGTTTTTTGTCATTATTTCCTGTATAGATGTAGGTAGTAAAATTATATTAATATTGCAAGATAGGCTAAGGACTTGTGCATCTAGAGAACTTGTAACAGAAAGACTGTCAAACCTTTCAGAACAGAAAATATGACAATTACAATATGCAAAGGTGGCTAAAAAGTGTAACGTGAGTAACATGGAATTGCCCATATTGAATATATCCTTGCTTAATATAGGTTATATGCTACAGTCACACAGACATTTTTTCGTTTAGTTATGATTGATTGTTTTATCCTCGTTTCAGATATGTATTTCTTTGTTTTATTGGATGAACAAAATTATCACTATTTCCACTGCTGACTTTGACGATGGGGATGTGCAGAAAAAGGGGAATTTTATATAGCATTAAAAAAGGGATAGCGCTTTTTTTAATATACTTTGTTAGTTTTCTTTCACCCATATATAAATTTGATGATGAATTGTTCGTTTGCTGCACTGTGGTTACATTTGGCAATAATCAAAACTCATTGTTCTGTTTCAACAATACGATTTTGAAAAAAAAAATACTCTTCTTGCTCATCTCGAGGCGTGGTTCTTTTGTATTGCATTAAGTATCAAAAGAAAGAAGAAAATACATGTACATAACTTGAAATGATGCATAATATTTCATAATTTGTTAGCATTCACCAGATATAAATAACCAACCGTCCAGGTTTTAGTGTGGCATCCAGTGGGGAAAATATAGGTTTCGTTTGCAAGTCATGTTAATGTTTGGCAACATCTATATATATATTATGTTCTACTTGATCACACGAATCAGAAAATATATGTCGCCAATTTTTTAATTGACCTTTTGTGACCCAAAATGAAGGTCAAAGGTCAGGTTTCATTAACTTAAACATAATTTTGTTCAAATTGTGTCAATTTTGGTGTCAAATTGTAGGTAATGTTATAACTAGCAATTAAGTCAATTATCATTTTTTCACCCGATCAGTCAGATTTGAGCAATATGCAAATTAGTTTATTTATGCATAATTGAATGCATAATAAAGTCAAGTTGAAAGGCGATCAGACACAACATATTTATAGACAATATTAATAAAAACTAACCAAGATTAAAACGTGAATCATACTAGTCAAATATTGTTGCCACATTCTGGTGACCCTTATGACCTTGAAAATATGTCAAAGGTCAATTTATATGATGATTAACAACCTGGAAATGGCATTAATTTGGCAAAAACCGAATTTTCTATGAACTTTGACCTTATTTCTAGGTCTAATGTGTCAAGTAAGAATATGACGACCTCTATTTTTTTTGGTTGATGGCATCAAGGAAATCATATTCATGTTAGTTGCCAACAAGGTTAAGCTTATACGAGCAACAGGTCAAAGGTCAAAGTTCATGAAAGACGTTTTGGCCAAAGTTTTTTGTCTTGACCTTAGTCTTATTGGGCCGTATTACTTGAAATATGTTATTGAACACTGTTAATGTGTTCTACTTGATTCCATGAACCAAGAAATGTTCGTTTTCATTGACTTATGACCTTTGAATAAAGTAAAAAGAGCAAAAAATACAGTTTCTACTATTTCCAGATTTTTTAGGGTCACGTTATTTGAACTTTGACCTTAACCTGAGGTCATAATGTCAATGAAAGAGAATAGCAACATTGATATTCTGATTTATGGGAACAAGTTAAACAAGAATAACTATGATTATCAAAATTATTAAGTTCTAATATGGCCAATAAAACAAAGGTCAAGACACACATAGAAAGTTTAAGGAATACGTAAGGGCCAGAGTTTCTGTCTTGATCATAGTCCTGTTTAGCCTTATTAACTTAATAATTTTGATAACAACAGTTCAACATGATCCCTTGATACCATGAACCAGAATATCAACGTTGTTATTATTTTTCATTGACACATATGACCTCAAGTTAAGCTCAAAGTTCAAATAACATGACGCTAAAAAAACCTGGAAATAGTAGAAACTGTGTATTGTTTGGATTTTCACCTCATTTAAAGGTCAAAGGTCAACGAAAACGAACATTTCCTGGTTCATGGAATCAAGTAGAACACATTTACAGTGTTCAATAACATATTTCAAGTAAAACGGCCCATTAAGACTAAGGTCAAGACAAAAAACTTTGGCCAAAACGTCTTTCTTGAACTTTGACCTTTGACCTGTTGGTCGTATAAGCTTAACTTTGTTGGCAACTAACTTGAATATGTTTTCCATGATGCCATCAACCAAAAAATAGAGTTCGACATATTTTTAGTTGACACATTTGACCTAGAAATAAGGTCAAAGTTCATAGGAAATTCGGTTTTTGCCAAATCAATGCCATTTCCAGGTTGTTAATTATCATATAAATTGACCTTTGACCTATTTTCAAGGTCATAATGGTCACCAGAATGTGGCAACAATATAAGACTAGTATGATTCACGTTTTAATCTTGATTAGTGTTTTTTAATATTGTCTATGGATATGTTGTGTCTGATCGCCGTTCAACTTGACTCTATTGTGCATTCAATTATGCATAAATAAACTAATTTGCATATTGCTAAAAACTGACTGATCGGGTGAAAAAATGATAATTGACTTAATTGCTAGTTACAACATTACCTACAATTTGATACCAAATTTGACACAATTTGAACAAAATTATGTTTATGTTAATGAAGCCTGACCTTTGACCTTCATTTTGGGTCACAAAAGGTCAATTAAAAAATTGGCGACATATATATTCTGATTCGTGTGATCAAGTAGAACATATATTTAGATGTTGCCAAACATTAACATGACTTGCAAACGAAACGACATAGGTGCCCACACTATTTCTTTTTTGCTGGGACACATTTGTAAAGTAAAAACAACTTTAAAATTATGTATAATATTTCATAATTTTTTTTGCATTCACCGGATATAAATAACCAACCGTCCCCGTTTCTTTTTAGCAGGGACACATTGTATAATTTGAAGTAAAAACATACTTCAAATGATGCATAATTTCAATAATTTGTTTGCATTCAACAAATATAAATAACCAACCATCCCAGTTTCTTTTTTGCTGGGACACACTGTCTATTATGAACTTGAAAGGGGACAATTATATCACCCCCTCTCCCTCTGGCTCCATACAGTGTACATCATACCACCTAGAAACTTCTCTGGAGGAGAATTCAACAACTTCTAAGGATTTTGTCATCACCATACACATCCGGTTTACATCCATCATCTAATGGATGATTTGGGTTTATTTCAGCGGAATCCTGACAGCATCCAAACAATGAGTCATAGGCCTATCTCATTCCACTCAGCTTATGATGGGTACATACATGTACGTATGTATTCCGTTTATTTTTTTTACCATACATGTAGGCCTACATGCAGCATTACAACTATTCCCAAATGTCTATGAATATACACCAATCAAAAGAAGGATTATTTTTGCACTTGCATTAATTTGGTTTTGTGTAATAGCCCACTCCCAGTCTTTATTGGCTACAATATGTGAAATTGAAGCTTTTTGATGTACATTTGAAAATACGAAGCAAAGGAATTTACGAACTGCGAGGGCCTTTAAACATGACATATTTTCAATTTAAAGGGAAAATTGGGAAAACATCTCAATGTGACAAAGTGTCAGCAATCGATTCCTTAGAAATAGAAATGTTACAAGCATAATCGTTGAAAAAAAACCTATAAGACGCCAAAACTGTTAAGGTTAGGCCACAAAAATTGCAATTCTGCTGCTGGACATATAGGCCTACACGTACACCTGTCCGGCTATAGCTATACGTATAGCACCCACTTACCTGATATGTACTATCCGAACACCGATAGCGAGTTTGCCCCTCCCTATAGACGGCCGCAATACGGCTCGCTGTATTTTCGCAGCGATAATTAGTGCCATAGTCGAGAGGTAGTCCAGATTCAGACCTGTTTTTATGAATAGCAGGCTGCGAATGCATACTGCACGCGCAAGCCGTGATGGCGCAGACCCCGAGAACCTCGATCCGCGGCCTTAGAGAAAAAAAAAAAATTATCCAAGGGATACCCTTGAATTTTTTTGGTAATAACTCAAAGAGCTACTAGATCTAAGCAAAATGTCCAATTTATTAAAAGCATTAACACACTCCCTGTATTTGTGCGGATTTAAACGTAAAATGCACGTGATTTGCTCGATGCTTCGGATGCGTGGCGCCGACGGCACACGCGTTAGTAGTGCAAGTCACAATACAATGTAGAGCGGGGCTCAGAGGTGGCAGCCCCCTATTATAAAGGCAACCTACAATGTTACATGACGCATACAGTATGTCTTTTCGGGAAGATCCAAGCTTTTTGTCGGTTTATGAAAATTACGTATCATTAGAAATCCATGTGTTAACCATGGAATGTTTAAAATTACCAGCATTATAATATGAAAATGGTAATCTCAATTATTCTTATTCACTTTTTGAGTAAGGATTTTAAAAAAATTTCTATCAAAATTTTTGAACTTAAGATCGTTTTTAGGCCAGATTTAGTTCTTTTTCATTTATTTGATAAAATTTGAGGGAAATTTTTAAATGAAAATGGGAGTAAGTGGGCAGACCCTGATGATTTGTAAAACTTTTAACCCACAGGCTGGCAACTCTAAAAGTTAATTATGAAAATCAAATTGATTTTAATTTTAATTTCATATTGGTTTTTGGCAGATTACTCTCATCTCTAAGACAAAATCTACATCACAAGATGATCACTTTTTCACACCCACACCAACCTCAGTTAGGGGCAGTACCTCGTTGCCCCCGACAACCAAATCTAACCTATATCACCGAGCATTGATGCAACAGAAAACGGATGAAATATAATCTTAAAAGATATTTGGGGAAAGTATCAATTAGACTGCCCTAAAGGAAAGCCTATTACAATAATGCTGTTTCAAAAAATTGTTTTTATTTTTAAAATTCAAGATATAATGAGGTGGCAATAGAAAAGCTATGACTTATGATTATGACAAATACATAATTAGGATTGTGCCTTATTACATAATAGGTAATTCGTCAATGAGAAATGATTGTCATACCACGTAGATTTCCCCCGTATATAATGTATACTGGTATATTTTTACAAATTTTTCTTTGGTTTCCCCAAAGTTTCTTTTAAATATTTTTATTTTAAAGCATCTTCTATTTTTCCTTTCTGATGAAAAGGGGGCATATTTTTCTATCAAATGCCAAAAAAGACTGAGGAGAGAGAGATGAGAAGAGAGAGAGAAAAAAATAAAGGCATTTTGTACAATTCCGATGATTCGCTGAATTATTATTATTATTATTATGGATCACAATATAGTGAATCATACACTGTACATTTGAGATGTAAATTTGAATGCACAGTATACTTATAGTGAACATTCTCCTTGGGGTTACATGTGCATTTTGTCGGTAGTTTATTACAAAGACCCGTGATATGAAATTGATGGATTATACCCAAGCTAATTTTGTTTGATTACTGAGGTAACATCCAACATTTTAATTTGTTTTCGAATTGCAATTAAGAATAGAAACGTTTATTCCAGACACAATTGCGCAGAGCAGAGTTCCCAATCAAATCATACAACATAAAATAAGTATTAGGTTATAATACGAATGCTAATACTGAAATAATAGTGAACAAAGAAAAGAAAGATTCTCAAGGAGGCGAAGAGATCTAAAATAATCCAGTACAAAAGATTATAAAAACAACAATAAGACAAGAAAGAAGGAGGAAAAAATGAACTAAGGCTAACAATATACACAATATCTGTAAAATGAAACTCTACCTTTATGGCAAGAAAATTCAACATTCACAATAAGTATATCTATACTTAAACAAACAAACAACTTAACAAACAAAACAAACAATTCTAAAATCCTAAGACCTCTGCCCACAGCCATTCTACTGACCATTTTTATATTACAGCCCCATTTATTTACCCCCACCTCACTATTGAGGGAAAGGAATTCAAATTGAAACTTTATGAAAATCCTGACAATTAGGTTCATTCTAAACACACAAATAACAAAAAGAGATATTAACCAGTATTTATTATCAAAAGAAATATACAATAAGTTATGAAACATACCTTTCTTAATGTCTGTATTCTCGAGGCATTTGACAAGAAGATTTCAATCTCTTTAATTTCAATATTTAAAAAATAAAGACATAGAGAAGTAATAATGATGAACCATCTGGGTATGATTTTTCTCCATGGTCAGCCCCCCCTGCCCACTTTTCAAAGAGAATTAGTTGTGTTAAGGAATAAGCACTAAATAAAGCCAATATTTGTATGAAATAGTTTTTTAATCAAAAGTTGAAAGATACATAACTAAATTCCACAAAAATATTGCAAGATTTATATGTGCAAAAGCATTTGTTAGTTTAGCACAGCAATATCTCTGAGGTACTAAGCCTTGTATGGTTGAAGTTTTGTTTCATGCAAGAAGCGTTGCAGCTAGAGACATTTTAAAATGAACATTTATATACACATTTGAAGATCTATCCATCATAAGATG
Source organism: Paracentrotus lividus (assembly GCA_940671915.1). Lineage (NCBI taxonomy): Eukaryota > Metazoa > Echinodermata > Echinoidea > Camarodonta > Echinidae > Paracentrotus > Paracentrotus lividus. The sequence goes on along the minus strand of CALNVZ010003435.1, from coordinate 19,379,287 downwards.
AGAAGCTACTTTTAATAACTTGGAAGTGTCTTAATGAGCTTATTATCAGCGTTCCAATTACTAGATATTAGATGCAAGGATTAAAAAAGCATTATAATACAAAAAGCGCTCTTATCTAATTGACATAGAGACTTGTTTCTAAAATATTGGTCGAGTGTATACACTATCAATCACCTCCAATTAATACTAGCTGCATACAAGCTTCCAGCGCGGATAGCTAGTCGGCGGTTTAATAAATTTTAGCACGAGATTAACTATGAATGCTTTCATGTCTCCTACATGAATAGGTACTGGTTGGATTAGAAATGCTATTAATCGCATTTTGGCAATCATCATGTTTGACGCCGGGATGTTAGAGGTCTAAGGTGTGTTCGAATTGTAATTTTCAAATTTTAAACGCAAACTAAGTGAATACTGGACAACAAAATGCAAAATTTTTACAAAACACAGAACACAATGCACAATCAGGCATGTAAACTGTTCGTTTTCAAAAATTTAATCTCTCAAAAACAAACTTCTCCGCTTTTTTTGCACTTGCCACGGAAGTTGTCGCACTGTGAGAGCACATTAAAGTTTAATGTTTGAAAATGCAATATGTGACTTCAGTGTCGATTTCAGTTGCATTCCCTTATTCAAGTGTAAAATCAAAGCTAGTATACGTGATTCAAACGCATCTTTTTCTCGGTTTTAAATCTTTCCTCCGAATGAGATACTGGAATTACGTTACCATTGAACAAACCAGGATATGGGACAATGAACACCATCATCTTGTTCTACATATATATCCAGCACGTTTTGTATATGACGTTTGTATCATATTCTGATGTTGCCGTTTTAAAATTAGAAACAATTTACAATGAACACAAATTCACTATAGTAAGTCATGATGGTAGGCAATATGGGGTATGTTTTTGTGGCCTCCAGGTCGAGTCGCAATGGAAGTCAATAAATCATATAGTGGATGTAGGTGACTTAGTCAGAGCGTGCATATAATGACAGAAATAAATATCTTTGAAAAGATCACATCCTGTGGAATCTACTTGCTTCTCTGCAATCAATAGAAGGATTTACATTCTAAACTAGCTGGCTAAAAGAGAAGAATTCTGCCAAAACGTTATTATGTATATTTAGCAATCTGTTGGGTCTTGAATTGAAGTATGCATATAGTTCCAGTTAC
>CALNVZ010003435.1:19361032-19375629 GCA_940671915.1 Paracentrotus lividus | reverse complement strand
TCCCCCATGATGGTTCTAGTATCTTGATCCATCACCATTTTATTTCTCCATATTCTCTCTCCATCTATTGATCATTAATTTCTTTCTCTTTCTGTCTTCAAATCTTTCTTATCAAATTTCTCTTTTTCCTCGTGATTGTATGGTTTCTTTCATAGATTTTTCTTGATCCTTCAATTCCCTCTCATTCCCTCTTTTTCTTTCTCCGTGTACTCATTTCTTTGTTTTTCTGTCTTCATCTTCCGTATCTAATAATCAAACCTCTCTTCCCCATGATGGTCTATTAGTTTTCCTGAATTCTTCACTCTCTTTCTTTCTGCATGTGCTCATTTCTTTCTCTTTCTGTCTTCATGGTATGGTATGCTATATGGTATTATTTCCCATATAAAAATAAAAAATGATACATGATACAAAATAATATGACATAATACAGACACTTCAAATGATACGGAGGGAACACGCTAAACAATGGCTCTGTTCTTACGATGAGCATGATATGAGACTTAATTTAGGCCTATACAGTGTAACAAGATTCCGGCTTGGACCACAGCACTTTTTAGAACATAATTAAAATGGACTGTCGAAAATGTTAGGGTGGTGTTTTTGTTTGTTGGTTGTACTGTGAATAATCAGTCAAGAATTTTTAAAATAGAAGGGGCACTAATAGCAAATTTGCAAATAAAGGCGGTATGGAAGATGAAAGTTTTGAATATCGTGCAGTGTGCCTCATGCGTCTGCTTGGATCCACTAATAATACATCTATGAATATGTTACAAGATGTACTTCTTAATCACTTGCCGTTTATAAAAACAAATATAATTCTTGAATAAGACTCTGAAATAAACATCCTAGAATTGTGTATAAACATAAGCACTTTTATTATCATGTAAAACTACACTTTTCAAGGCATATACAATCATTATGCAGAAGAAAATAAAGAATAAATGACATAAAATGAGAACATGTTCAAATACCTGAATGAGCTTAAAATACTTTTTCATCTATCAATCCTTTCTTTGTTAGCACCATCTTTCTATATTTACTCTATATACCAATAATAAAACATAAATTACATATGGGAAAACAGCTAACTTTTGATATGTAATCAAATGAAAGGAATTTAGAAAATATTGTACGAAGGTAGCAAAATTATCAAATTGGTAAAAAAGCTGACTAAAACAAATACAAATGGCACACACTTTAACAATTGCAAACCATGTCATTGCCAGATTTCTACTCAACATTTCAAATTAAAATTTGAAATTGGAAACAATACAATTAGTCCATCATGAAGGGACATGAAGGGAAATGAAGTATTGTTATTTCTCATCATTTTGTATCAATAACTGGAAGAACAGTAATGTATTTCAAACATATAGCAAAATTACATGATAGATAATACTTGAGCCACTATGCCACAACAATCATTTACATGTGTAGCATCATCCCCCAGGGGCTGCAGAGTGTTTTTGAAAGTAGAGGGGCTGAGCCCAAAGTGGAGGGGGAGGGGCTGCATAGGCTAAAAATCACAAATCTATGGTCATTTTTGTGATTTTGTACATGTTTGCTGGAATAAATGGGGGCTGAAACACCTCCCCCCCCCCCGGCTCCTGTCCCCAACTCCCAAACAACCCCAACTGTCCAATTTCTTAACCAAGAATGCAACATTCGGATCATATACATGTAGTTTTATAATACATGCCCACTTAAATGATAAAAATAATTATGCTTTATATTTTACATTGTTCATACCACAAATATGTTACCAAGTAACAGAGTGAGTACAATGTCCTTCAATATAGATTGTTTTCTGATATTAATCCAATCATAGACTAATTTATACTAAAATGCACAATGTATTGTTGATTCTTGTATAAAAAATTATTTTATTCAGCCTAGTTTCATAGCACATTCTGTGCCCTACATCCGAAACGAAGGCTTGAGACAATTATCGTCGGAGCAAATGTTGCCGCAATGTTGGTGGTAATTTTGATGAATTAGGTTAGAATTGGTCATATTCAAACTAAAGTGGACATTTAGATGAAATTTTAATGTGGCTCTGTGCCTTTGAAAATGCAAATTAGGATCTAAAATCAACACAGCAGCTTCTTTACAAGACAACCATTTATTTAAGTTCAAACATTGTGTGATCCAGTTTTCTTAAGCTGAATAATTGATCAAACTGGAATTTGCACATATGGGACTTTGATGCTTTTAATGCCTCTTATTCTTATATCTAGTCAGTGTTGTCAGTCTTCTTTTTTTTTTTTTGTTGCTTAAAGTAATTATTAGGGACTACTCTACTCTACTCTAACATGGCATAGCTCTTTTTGCATTGGTCGTATCACTCACGTTTTAGATGTCCTGTCACTCACGTCACATAGAGGTGGACAATTTTCCACAGAAAGGGAATGATTAATAAGACAATAAATGTCAGAGAGGTACACTATTCATGTACATATACCAACACATATGGTACCCTTAGAGATCTACTTGGGCACAAATCCAACCATAACCAATAATTGTCAGAAACCCATGTCTTTTTTTTGTTGTGTCACTGTAACGCACCATTTTTTAACCCTAATCAGGCAGGGGGGGGGGGGGTTGAATCAACCCCCCCCCCTCGACATTTTCCGTGATTATGCCGCGTGCAAATTTTTTGACCGCGCCGCTCACGGACTTTTTACTTTCAGGTCTTGCGCATCTTTTGAAACCATTTTCGCGAACATCGGCCATACGGTTACGACACAGCACGATTTTCAAAAATATCCGTCAGACTGAAAATCGCTCAAAAACGTGCTTTTGTGTACAAAGTCAATGCAAATAGAGTTTTCTCACCTTATTCACAAAGATATGATTATTTTCTCTTTCATTGGCTGAAATTAATCTATTTTAGCATAATTATGCTTCAAAAAGATTCTGCAATAAATTTTGACCAAAAATTAAAGAAAAACAAAAGGTCGAAAAACATAGAAATATATAAGAAATTCGAAAAACAATAAAATACATAAGAAAATGATTTTGATACCTATTTTTTTTTAAAGTACAATTGTTAAGAATGCTACAAAGAATATTTAGACCAGAGGCGGCGGAACCAGGGGGGCAGGGGGGGCACTGTGACCCCCCACTTTTTCATCCACCCTCAAAGTGCCCCTTTTCATGACTAAAAAGTGCCCCTTTTCTTAGATAATAACAAATCATTTTATACTAAAAAGGGGCACTTTTAATACAAAAAAGGGGCACTTTTCATACAAAAAAGTGCCCCTTGTTACTCCATATCTCTTTTAAAACCAAAATTTTCGGCTCGCGCTTTGCGCTCGCGGATACTAAATAGGGTGTATAGTGCACAATAAACTCATAATTTTAAGCTCATAATTTTCAACTTACGCTTCGCGCTAGCGGATACTTAATAGGGTCTATAATGCACAATAACCTCCATTTTAAAGCTCATAATTTTCAATTCGAGCTTCGCGATCGCGGATATTTAATAGGGTATAATGATGCACAACTAACTCCAATTTTAAGCCCATATTTTTCGGCTCGCGCTTCGCGCTCGCGGATACTAAATGAGTTATATAATGCACAATTAACTCAAAATTTTGAGATAAAAAATTTCAGCTCGCGCTTCGCCCTTGCGGATACTAAATAGGGTCTATACAATGAACAATTATCTGGAAATTTTCGGCTCGCGCTTTGCGCTCGCATTCTTTTAGTTTATCATTAATAAAATACAAATCCATTAAAATTTGATGCACAAATTTAAAGGCAAATTTTCTGAATACTTTTCTCTTTGAGCCTTTGGACTCAGGTGCCCCTCTTTTTAGAAAAAGTGCCCCTTTTCCGTCGTGACCCCCCACTTTCAAATTCGTTCCGCCGCCTCTGATTTAGACCAAAATTTAGCATTCTGGGAGCTTTATTTAGTAAATTGGAGCAAAAAGTATGAGTTATGCATAAATTAGCATAATTAATTAATATAAAATAAAATCACATTATTTCAGGAAAGTTAACTGCTACTAAATCGTAGATTACATCGCACACTACCATTGTGCAAAATTTCGCGGCGCTCGCGCAATCGGCAGCCGAGATCTTAGGGGGGTGGGGGGGGGGGTTTATTCATCCCCCCCGGCCATAGGAGAGCCAAAAAAGCCCGGCCTGATAAGGGTTAATCATAATTTCCAAGACCAATAAATTGTAAAATTCAAATCCAAGTGGTAATGACACATTAGGCCAAAAAAAAAAATTGTTTGGTTGTCCAATGAATGCCTTTTTCAAAAATCGGGTCGGTCGGTCGGGTTTTTTTTTTTTTTTTTCTTTTTTTTTTTTTCCTCCCATTGAAAACAAAGAAAAAACAAAGAAACGAATGACTTCCATTTTTGAGATCACTTTTACGTTTATTGAGTTATGTAAAATGGGACTGCATGGAAAAATAACACATGTTATAATACTGTTTTATGAAAAATATATACAAATAAATATGAGCTGTGTATTTTCGGCGTTGCTTGGGTGAAAAAAAAAAAAAAAAAAAAAAAAAAAAAAGAGGTTGGTCGGGTCGGGCCGTTTTCAGAGGGTCGTCGTAGAGGACAACCAAAACAATTTTTTTTTTTTGGCCTTACCGGTATACATAATATGGTAGTCATGATCCATTCATAACTTACAAGTACAAAGATATGTGCCCTTCTGTCTGTCCAAATGTCGTGTCACTCAGGTTTGAATATGACCATTTATCTTTTGACAGTTATCAGAACATGTGTTTGTCTTTACACTAGGGCCAAATAATAATCTTTTCTCTTCTATTTCTGGGGGTCTTTCGGGTCTTTCCTAGTTGGGCTCGAGCCAGGCAGCAAGTTTTAACTCTCATTTTCACCATTACAGCAGTCGACAATAATTCAATTTTGAATGAAATTTGATGCTCATTTTTATTCTCTTGTAGCAGTTTCAATTTCATCTCTGAAAAAAAATTCAGCCAAATTCATCTCAAGTTCTGAACTACTTAACCTGGTCCAGTTCTTTACCCATAATGCAACATTCTGAACAGTGCAGTCTAATCGTATAGGCCCACAGGAACATTAACACAACCACTCATTGTTTATATCCACTCGATCTAACAGCAGTTAGGTTAGATCCATAAGGTCTACTAACAGTTTGGTCGAACTTCCATTTGGTCTAATACATACTTGGTCTAATTCTCACTTGGTCTAATGACCACTTGGTTTAATTGCCGATTTGTCTATACCCAAATGGTCTTATTGCCTTTTCGTGTAATTCCCAAATGAATATTTTGTATAATTTCAGTCAGTTACAGGTATTGAGCAAATGGTGAAAGACCAATTGGAATGGACATCAGACCAAATGTGATTTAGACAAAATGGTGAATAGGCGAAGTGAAGTTTAGACCTAAAGGTAATTAAGCAAATTGGTTATATACGAAATGGAATTAGACCATGTGGGATGAGACCAAGCGGTCATTAGTCAAAGTGAGTTTAGACCAATTGGCAATTTACCCCACTCCCTACAGGCGCGGATCCAAGATATCCGAATTGAATACATCTGTCGGGCCCAATTGTTTGGGGACAATAGCAGCTCCTATTATGGGCCCGATACTTTTATGGTGTGACGTCAGGCTGCATCCGCTACTGCCCTACTCATCACATTCATATAATAATAACTATGTTACCAAGTAACAAAGCAAGTATTTTTCCCCTCATAACATTTTATTTTCCCTATAGATGTCAATCACATTATATTCTAGTTTATACTAAAATGTATCACATACTATCAAAATATGTCTCAGAAGGTATATTCAGAAAACAAGGTTTTACAATAAATGTACCGGTATATTGCCCTAAGTTGGGCACATCTGTTCATTATTAATGCCCTTACATAGAATATCAAACGATATTGATATTGATAATAAAGTCTATTCTTGTCATAACTACACAACAAGATTTAAACACAATTTAATACATATATGACAGGATTTTGTCTTAGTATTTGTACTGGCGTTTGCATCAGTAAGGCAAATTAATCTAAAAAAGTGGAACAGAATTCGCCAGCAATCTTAATAAGCTATTTGTATAGCATTCCCATCAACCTCACAACCGCACTGTTATATTATTTTCCTGAGTGAAACAAACACACAACTGGTACTACACTTTAAATGCTCAACATATTAAGTACCCCTTAACTCTTCGCAGGAGAACGTGAACATCTACCATGGCGGATCCAGGATTTGAAAATAGAGCGGATACCAGGCCCAATAAGGGGGTGAGCAGCCAAAATTTTCTGATTTTAACATGACAGCCAATGAGTGGTTTTCAAATTATAGCATGCTTTCCCTGCGCCACTGCCTGGATCCGCCACTGGTCTATCAGTGCCATGCAATTACATGAACATGAGCTATGGACGATCAGAATGCTGACATGGAAACAAAACATTAAAAAGATCAGATTATTTCAGTCACCCCACGACCAGGGAGGGGGTTATTTTCACCCCGTGCCATTATAGAATTAAAGTGATTGTTTAAACTTTATTCAAGATCCTAAAAATAAATCACTCTTCCACCTAATGCTGTAATTATGACAGCAATTCTTTAGTTCAGGCGGGTATCATCAGAGATTTTGTAGCCAATCAGTCATTAAATTGATGAGATATTGATGAATGGATCTTTAATTAGTGTATCAAGGTACATTCAAAATAGCACTGCAATCTATGAAGAAAACAAAATGTATTTCTGGTTACTTGCACTTCTTTACTTATTTTGAAGCATGAATTCATTGAAATAGAATTTTCAGTGTTTTATCTTGACACATTATGATATGCAGCAACAGCATGTAGGGCCCCATAACCCAAAATGAGCAAGCCTCTACACAGTTACACATTAACTTTCAAATGAAATAACCATATCATTTTGAACAATACCTTCCGCTTCAGCCCGCAGCCCCCCCCCCCCCCCCCCCCCCACTTATGTCAGCAAACATACAAAAACGTGAAAAATGACCATAGATCTGTGATTCTTAGTTTGTTCAGCCCACCCCCTCACTTTTGGCTCAGCCCGTCCACTATTGTCTGAGCTTTGTCTGTTTTGACACACCAGCGCCACGCTGGTCATACCCGTACTGTGCAGCAGTGAAGTGGTTATGATTTTTTTTAGGTCTTTAAATTTTCACTCCAGATCATTCATTATGCTTGTTTCTTATCCACTTCTTGACTAAATTGGCCATAGGAACAATGTCCTTTGGTATGTCCAATGCTGCCCCAGGTCACATTTATAAGCATTCTTCTGCATGTTTCCATCCAGGATCTAACAAAATTGTCTTCATCAGGTTGCCTTCTATTCTAAAGAGATTTCCAATACTTCAGCAAAGAAAACTCCCTATTAGTTGTAAAAGAATGACATGTGCTAAGATAAAAAGTTCATATCAGTCCTCAATTCTAATTAGCTCCCATCAACTTGTAGAATCATGATCTTAAGGTTGGAATCTTGTTTTAACTGAACTCAAGAACTGACTCGAGTGGCCCCTTGGCAGGTCCGATTGCAAAACTGGGGTCTATATAGAAATTTGGATAATTTGCTATTTCAGACACTCACTCAGACCCTCGACTCTTTTTCCATGAAACATCGTTTTTTTTAAATATTTTTATCTATTGATAGATTTCCTCAAAATGCAATGTTTGGTATTTCAGAACATGTTCCTGAACCACAAATTTCCTACTGATGGAAAGTGCAGGCCAAACGATTGGATTGTTGCACCCAAGCCCAAATGATCAATTTATTTATTGGAAGTAAGCTGTTATAAAACTAATCCATTTTAAACACAGCTCCATAACAATGGTCTGATTTATTTTGAGGACAACTGTATTTTGGTTTCTCAACAGTTTGGTAAAACAAAATGAACACACATGAATAAGCCATCAAGTTAGACCAATCCATCCAGTGTCCTTGTTCTGCAAACCTTCCTTCACCTACTGAGACAAACGTCAGTATCAATAGAGAAATCTTCTTCAACAATCCACATGTTCGTGTCACACAAAGCCTCATTTAGCTTCTGATAAAAATGCCAGGCTATCATTCTTAGACAAGGAGGAAGCCAATAAACACTTCTGTATGTCCACATTTTACTCTTTAAACCTTTGATTACTGATTATCTCATTCCCATAGGTTAACTACAGGAAGCCACCAGTCCGGGAACCAATGGGTTAACAGACGAGACCAATATCTGTATCACTTCTAGACGATATAGAAGACATTGTTCGCTCTCACCACGCTCTAACTGCTGAACCCAAAATCAGTTTCACTCCTAGATGATGCGGTTGGTATTGTTTCAAAGGCCTTGTCAAACTCATCTCCTGATACATCTGAATGATCTTCATCCTCTGATGCGCTGTGATAGTTGACAGACATCTCTACACCAGGCTCTGGTAGTCTGTAGGGAACCTTCTTAGGAGCTGGCAAACAAAACAAAGAAATTGTAAAATTGAGAAACATATTTTTTTCAACAACTCAGTGTGAAAGATTTGCAACAGATGAAACAGGAAAGATGTGAATTGGATGAACTTCACTTTTTATTACTCATTTTTTGTGTTCTTTAATTACCTACAGTTTATATCCAGCCATCTTTCAAAGCGAAATCCATTTAGGTCTCTTCACCAATAAATCTGATGCCCTTTGTTAGTGACCAAAAAAATATGCGTTTCAAAACCTAACATGCGGTTCCATGAAATTAGCTTCGGTGCTTAGCTGTAAATTTCATTCACTAATTGAATGACTATAGGACTTAACCCTACCCTAAACCTAACCTAACCCTAAACCTAGCATTATTGCAACCCTAACCCTATATCTTAGACAAAATAAAACCCGTCTACAAGGGTCACTCTGTTTCTGATGGTAGACAAAAATGAGAGTGAATCAATCTGTAATAAGATCAAATGGCGATTTAGCCTCCATGGTCTTGAAACCAATTGTTAGAGAAAACTATTAACAGTCGACTGGCTCAGTATCAATTGAATGGGAAAAGACCAATAAAGAATTTAAAAAAAATAATAAAAAAGGTTTTGTAGATAGTGTATAAAAGGTATTTCACATGTACAAAGTATCCACAATAAACCATTTCAATGGTCTAATACTACTTAGAAGTAAAAAAAAAAAAGCATGTTGCCTACCCCACCCCCCAAAAAAATTGATACTTACAATATGCTTTTTTCTTTGAGGTTTGATCCATTTCATCTTCATCCTGCCATCTCTCAAAGTCGACGCTAATGTATGGTATCTAGGAAAAACAGAGAGATAAATATTAATTCAAGGTCTAAATTTACAGTGGAAACTCATTTTAAAGAGGTCTGATATAATGAAATGCCTGATATGCATGTAACAACGTAACTTTACTGGTCACATCTTTTTGTATTCTTTTTTTATGAATTTTTGAATTTTATTTTTGAGATTCTTGGTATACAAACTAAGGTAATTTCCATGGTCCCGAGAGCTCTTAATAAGGGTTTCCACTGTACAAGGTTGTAGCACAAATGAGATGTTGGATGTCTATTTTTAAAGACACATAATAGCATACATTGTGCACATTTAAAGTGTGAATACCAGTCCTGGCGAATACAGTTTCTCTGATTTGGAATTGAACATGTTGTAAAGACCCAGGGGAAAAAAAAAAATAGAAAGGATAGCAGAAGAAATATTTGAGCACCTATAGAACCGAGCGTGTATACAAGTATACTTGGAACTGTTTTTCATCAGGTTAATGATAAAAAAAATTAAGGTTTTCTCATAAAAATGATATCAGTCTTCTACGGTGATAGTGCTCTGAGTACATCCAGCTACCAAAAGCTTTCATATTCAAAATTAAATATCTTGATATTACTTCAGGAGCTCTTTAAAAATGCATACACTAAATCAGTAAGAAGTTGTTGTTCTATGTATAATCTTATGTAAATAAAAATGTGTGTGTAATTTACATTGTTTACATATCTTTTACCAAAACTCCTTTCAAAAGTTAGTATTTGTATCGTCTCATGTTTAATTACATTATAGGGTACTCTGTAAGTGATGAAAAGGGGCTAGGCTCGACTAGAACATGTGCTAATTTCTGGTCCCATTTACCACTTGTAATGTGTTGTTTCTATGTCATATACATAATGTGACTTCAGAAGTCAATCTGTTTGTCATGAAATGTCATCATTGGTAAATAAATAAATCAAAGTACTGACCTTTTCTTTTGTTTGTGTGAGTCTAGTCCACTTGATGCTAATCCCTTCTTTGTAGAGTGTGATGAGAAACTCTCTGCCTGCTGATACCATAGTGAAGTTAGTACTGTCAACTCGGCTAAATAGATCCAACTCAAATACACACTCTACGCTTTCTAAGATTGCACTGCCAAGTGAACAAGGAGAGAAAAGATAATAGTCAACTTTGCTTACACAGATCCAACTCAAATACACACTCTACGCTATCTAAGATTGCACTGTCAAGTGAACAAGGAGAGAAAAGATAATAGTCAACTTTGCTTACACAGATCCAACTCAAATACATACTCTACGCTATCTAAGTCTGCATGCACTGTCAACTCGGCTAAACTGAACTAACACAAGTTCAAAAAGAATGACAATGTATTTGCATGAATGGGGCAAACCATATATAGTGCAAAAATTTAGAGGTATTAGGTTAAGTACATCTTAAAATGATTGTAAAATTTACTTCTCTACGACATGTACTTTGACTATATTGATAGGTTTCAGAAGCACTTCATGTAACTCTCTCTCTAAGTGCAAGTAAATTAAGTAAAGAGGAAATCTTACAAAAATATGTTAGCACTACACAAAGAGTCTGGCCTAAGTTAAACATCACAGTTGATTGCGGTCAAATGACATCATCTCCATTAATAGTGTACAAGTTACCTCAATCAATTGTAATTAGCTGTGATGTTGATCTCTGGCTGAAATGAATGTTCATAATAATAACAAATTTAAAGATGTGGGTTACATAACATAGAAGTAAAGTGCATCTCAGAAAAAAGTAAACCCAAATTTCAGAGCCTCATAATAAAATTCTATAGCTTGTATGATCTTGACATTTATTTCATAATAAAGAGTAACTCATATTATATTCAATGATACCAAACTTATACCTTAGTTGTAACGGATGATTGAGCAATTCGACTATAAGAAAAAACGAAAACAAAAACAGAACTAGATGAATCTTCGACCGCGCACGGTCGGAAGGCATGCCTCCGTATTGCCACATCGGAAAAAAAAGGCATGCGCGTTGAGTATTTTATCTATCCTATTTATACCATGATATCTTTGAGATATTGACCCCAAATCTATTAAAGTGTATCACAGAATTATTTCCAACTCAGGAAGGATGGCTACTGATGTAATAAAAAGGATAAACATGTTTAAGTTGATCTGTCAAAGGTCCTTCAGAAATTGCACAAACGAGTCATTTCATAAATAACCAGTGACCTTTGATGCTCCTGACCTCAAAAATCTAATCAGTTCATCTTTCCTCCCACATGACCAAGTTGAAGTTGATCCATAAAACGGTTCAGAAGTTACAGCAAGAACGTGCCATTTTCATGTATACAATGACGTCTGTGACCCTTGACCTTTGACTTCATGACCTCAAATATAATAAATTCATTGTCCCTACCAATATGCACACATGACCCAAGTTTGACTGTTCATCCATCAAACTGTTCTTAAGTTATCGCAAGAACAAGCCATTTTCACGTACACAATGTCCTCTGTGGCCTTTGAACTTTGACCTCATGACTCTAAATTCTAATCAGTTTATTGTCCGTCCATATGCACATATGACCCAAGTTTGAAATTGATCCGTCAAACGGTTTTAAGTCTTATTGCGAGAACAAGCCATTTTCATGTACACAATGACCTCTGTGACCTTTGACCTCATGACCCAAAATCTGATAAGTTCATTGTCCCTCCCAATATGTAAATATGATCCAAGTTTGAAGTTGATCCCTCAAACGGTTCTTAAGTTATCGCAAGAACGAGAGCCATTTTCACGCGTACACAATGACCTGTGACCTTTGACCTCATGACCCCAAAATCTAATAAGTTTATTGACCCTCAATATGCACATATGACCCAAGTTTCAAGTTTATCCTCAACACGGTTCTTAAGTTATCGCAAGAACGAGCCATTTTCATATACACAATGACCTCTGTGACCTTTGACCTCATGACCCCAAATTCTAATCAGTTCATTGTCCCTACCATATGCATACATGATCCAAGTTTGAAGTTGAACCGTCACACAGTTCTTAAGTTATTGCGAGAACGAACCATTTTCATGTATACAATGACATCTGTGACCTTTGACCTCATGACCCTAAAATCTAATCAGTTCATTGCCCTCCCATAGGCACACATTACCCAGTTTGAAGTTGACCCGTCAAACGGTTTTTAAGTTATGGCGAGAACGAGCCATTTTCATGCATACAATGACCTCTGTGACCTTTGACCTAATGACCCCAAAGTCTAATCAGATCATTGTCCCTACCATATGCACATAGCATAGATCCAAGTTTGAAAGTGATCCGTCAAACGGTTTTTTAAGTTTATCGCGAGACGAAAACGGGAAAGACGGACGGACGGACGGACGGACGGACGGACGGACAACCCGAAAACATAATGCCTCCGGCACCACCTTCGGTGGCGGAGGCATAAAAACATCAAAATCGACCTGTACCAAGTTGGGGCAAAAGCAATCTTTGTATTTCAATAGGCCATGTAATATTTTGTCCCTTATAAATGGACTCAGGAAGGCTGACATCAAATAATGAGTGAATGATGAGAAAACCATGGTTGCTTCTGCTAAAACTTGGTACAAGCTCGTTTGACAGAAGCTTTAAAAAAGTCAAGTTCTCAGTCATCCATGACAGTACCAGTATAATTTTGATACCACTGGATAGAATGAGCTATTCTTTGTTATAATATAAGAATTAATGTTACATGAGTTATACAATTTTAATTTCAAAGTTGGGTTTACATTTTATTTGGGATGCTATATATTACCTGAAAGAAATGCAACTTGTGGTGATAAATACTTTTGGATCTTTGACATCTCGCAACTGAACGCTGAGAAGAACAGAGTTGGCACTCTGAGACCAGAGGATCTTTGGATGACATCTATTATTAAAAAGAACAGTAAAATTAACAAATTATTCATAAAATAACACAAATGACAAAATTAAAACCTAAAGTAAAAACACCCAGGTAATATGTTTTTCTGCAAACATTATTCACAGTTCCTCTAAGAAATAAACTACCATTGTCTATTCCCATTGTTTGCTAAATCTACAAATGTTCTTGACAAACTGCTATAATCTATCAATTCAAGAATGCTACATGCTAACATACATTTTCAATAATCAGTTGCAATACAAACATCATGGTGTACCAAGACAATATGAATGACTAATGAGTTTAAATGAAAGTACTAAAAAATTAAAGAAATCAATATTGATCACCAGAAAACTACATTGTTATTAAGTTTACATAATATTGTTTAATGCTGTAATGATTTCATGTACACTAGTAGTCGTCATGATGAGAAAAATCCAAACATCAATTTCCATTTTCGATCATACTAGAATCTCAATCATAGTGAATAAATACTACACACCAAAGGAATTTGCAAAAATTTGCGTAACTGCTGAAAAATAGTAAAATATGCACCAATCCAATCACTCGTTGGGCGGTCAAGCACATGCATGATTTGTATAGCCATGTGTGGTAAGTCTATGGGTAAATCATGTGCATGCAATTCGAACTGGATCTGTGTGTGTTGTGCCATGACTAGTGGTGAAATAGCTGTCTACTCTTAGTCCCTATTTGACCGACTGTTCCGTTATTTTCTCAAATTTCATCTGAAATCAATAACAGAACATGATTATATTTTGCGTTGGAATATTTTCATGTAAATGGAACAATATGACGACATATCTAACAGATTCATTCTAAATCATTTCAACTGCAACGACTCAAGTTGAGCTTGAAGTTAAAAGTAGAGAAAATTGGCTAGTGTTTTTAAAATTTTTAAATACCTGGGACCTGAAAGGAGCCCAAGCATGCTAGATAATTATAAGCCCAAAACTGGAAAGTGTAAGTGCCTGAAAAGTCCTAATCTCTGAATACAATCCATTTATGTTATAACAAGGTGTTCAGGAACCAGCAAAAACTTTTTTTTCTTAATGACAAAATCTAGTTATCTGTGTAAAGAATAAATCTGTCATACATGTATCAACACATGTACAAATGTTTGAAATTTGGCCTAGGAAAATGGAATTGTTGTAACAAAATCTTGTAGTGACAGTCTCTATTTTATGCAGTGGACTATTGATTTTGTTTTAGTTTTAGAATCTGAATAACTTACTGCTTGATCTCCAATTCATCTTCTTCTAAAAGAGGCATATCATCAAAGTCATCCTCCAGCAAATGGCTTGCATCACCCCCTCCATTCAATGGAACGGTCTCTCTGCTGTCCTTTGATTCATGTCATTTGGAAAGCTTGGAAGTTTTAAATTAATTTATGAATTCTAGGGATTAATTGGGATACATGTATTTAAGCTGGTG
>CALNVZ010003435.1:19335560-19359881 GCA_940671915.1 Paracentrotus lividus | reverse complement strand
AGTGGGCCTTGGGTATGCGGTTTTAAGGAATGTTCAACTCCTATTTGAGGCGAGATCATTCTGGTTTTTGGGCAAGGGATGATGCCTGATCTATTTTCATAACTGCGATTCATGTCATGAGTCACATAATAGAGACTACAGTATGTGAATGTGTCAGCAAAATAATGAAGTCAGGTCATGAATGACTACTATTTACCCTGACAAACATGGTGTCAAATCTTGGTCTATCATCATTTGTTTTGCTTCATCGTCTTCACCCAAAGCCTTCAATAACATGGCTGTCTGGCGGACTACCTGTAGACCGAACAAACAAAAGAACTCCATAAACATAATAATCTGAATGGCAATAGTTAAGGCCTTCAATAAACTGGCTGTCTTCTCGGACTACCATTATCCAGACAACAAAAAACAACTCTGCAAACATAACAATGTGAATGGCAAAAGTTCATAGTTGTCAACTAAGGCCTCCAGGAACATGACTGTCTGTTGGACTACCTGTATACAGAACAAACAAAACAACTCCACAAACGCAATAATCTGAATGGCAATAGTTCCTGATCTTCAGCCAAACTTTTCAGTAAAACGACTGTATCTATTAAAGTACAATGTCACATTCACAGAAGCTTTTCAAATGGAGTTAGTCATGACAAACAAAATTTTCTTGTTGTTTATAGAATATACCAATCAAAGGTAAAAGATATTTCATTGTAACTTCAGTCTGTGATTTCCATAGAACATGTCACATGATTTAAAGCTAATTTAGAATACTACTACTTAAATAATAATTTCATAATCACAGTAAGGTTTGATCACAAAAAATTACTCTAGTATTGGATTTTAGACAACCAGTGTCATGTAACATAAAGAGTTGCAATCAATTTGTAAATTGAGAGCAACCAATCAGGATCCTTGTTGCATAGACTTCTTGCATGAAAATATTACCTTGAACCAATCAGAATGGTCATTTTAAAATTGCTATTGATCATAACTCTTTATGTTACAGGGCACAGGTGTATAAGCAGCTAATGATCTTATCCTCCATCAAAGACTTTTTACCTGGTCGTCTCGAACACTCCATAAGATATCACATGCAGCCTCAACCCCTCCATTCTCATACATCACGTAACGATTCCTACAAGAAAAAAAAAGAAATATATTTTCTATTGTAGCAGAGCTAACGATTTGCATGATTTAGATTCTTGCAGGCAGTGATGCAAATCCATGAAAAGAATCTTTCAGACGAGTGCACATAGAATGTTCAACGACTCCATTGATCAAGTTCGACGCCTCTTCGACCGGACGGATAATTTTCAGCGCTCTAACATGTCACGAGAAAGCGAGTACTCTGGAACGGATAATCCTCCGCCCGGGAACCCGGGACTTATCAAGGCCTTCGTGTCGTCCGCTATTAAAGAAGCCTTCAGCTCGTTCAAGGAATACTTCGACACATCACTGGCTGAAGTAAAAGAAGAGAACTGCAAGGGTCTCAGCGCGACCTCCCAAGAGCTTTCGCAACTCAAACGAGCGGCAGATAATTCATTTAAATTTAAAGGAAGCAAAGCCCAATTTGACTTTAATTCGTCCACCATAGATAAGCTGGATAAGGGCGTGGCCCTCCTTAAAGCGAAGAAAAGCCAGGATGCGCTAGAGAAATTCGAAGAGTGTATTGCAGATTTAAAGAAACGCAACAAACTCATTAGGTTAGCAGATAAATCAGATGCAGGTAAGTAAAACTTTATATAATGTATAACGAAAGAAAGACTCTTAAAAAAAAAATTAAAAAAAAAAAAAAAAAGTTTGTTTTATTGTCTTCTCATAGAAGATTCATGAATGAATTCCTTAAATACATAAATAAATAAATAAATTATATGTATTTGTATGGATCTACATGAAAACTACAAGAAGGTGCGTGTAGGTGCTTTGTATGCATGCAAGACGTATATTATGTAATTATGTGTATACACGTATACAATTACACATTTGTGCATATGTACACATGTGAGTAAAAATGCATGCATATCAAATTTGAATTTCAATTCGAATTACAGCGAATGCTCATAATTATACAAAATATGTTATAGGTTGGTCTGCTGTTGAGGAATATCTGAGTGACAATTTAGCCAGCGATTCATAAGATGAGAAAAGAATCAGGCAAGCTCAAGCTAGGGCCTCGAGAAAGAGAAAGTCGTCAAAGCCCATATCTAAGAGTAAGGGCCCTAAGACAGAAGGGCGCTCTACGCACATGGCTTCTGATATTTTTTTTTCGCCCATCTGGCGGAAAATATAGACCGTACCCTAGGAGTACAGCAGGGTATAACCCAACATGGCGGTCGTTCGGTGGAGGGCCGAAATCCACAGACATATGTTTCGCTTGCGGGAAGCAAGGTCACTGGAGACGAAACTGCCCAGGTGCCAGCAGTCAATTCAACAAAGATTTCGCCGCACAACAGCGATAGAGGTAGCTTGCAAATTCATTAAAATTCTTCCAGAATAATTAACTATGGTGCTACTTATATACTCTTATCTGATAATGGACTCTTACCTGATGATAATCTTTAAAGTTTATATTCAAAGATACAGTTTTATGTTACATTAATAGCTGTTGATTCTTGTTGGACCCCCCTCCCCCCTCCAACTAAAGCAGCCTGTCCTCGGTACAAATAGAACATATTTCTTGATAAATACCAAACTCGATATAAGCAAGTGTGTTATAAAAAAAAAAAAAAAAAAAAAAAATGTAACATTTTAATATATATTCCAATCTCCTCAGCATCTCAAGGAGAAGCAGCGGATTCAAGGACAACACCACAGTCTGTATGGAGAGTGACACCACTAGTATTACACCTACATCTAGGTCCTTGTCACTGGACTGTTCACATCACCATGAAGAGTCAATTTCTAAGGAGTTTGATGAGACTTACGAACCTATTTCGACGAGTTCACGGTACGACTAAGATTTCCTATTTCTGAACTATTTTGAGTACGAGCAAGGTACTTCAGACCCGATAATTAGGGGAAGACTGAGGTCATGTGTCCAATTTTGGAAGCATATTGGTGCTTGCAAATGCGTTTTGGACATCATAGAGCACGGCTACAAGTTGCCTTTATTACAAACACCCCCTACGAATATGTTAAAGAACAACAAATCAGCTCTTTCCAATTCGGATTTTGTAAAGGAAGCAATAGAAGATTTACTTAGAAAGAAATTAATTGCCGAATCCTCTGAAATACCCTACATAGTTAATCCGTTATCGGTGTCAGTTCAGAATTCAGGGAAGAAGAGATTGATTTTGGACCTCCGTTTCGTAAACAAATTCTTATGGAAAGAGAAAACGAAATTTGAGGATTGGAATACTGCTTTGTTGTATTTTAGAAAAGGGGACTATATGGTTTCCTTCGATTTAAAATCTAATTATCCTCACATCGAGATTTATAAAGAACATACTCGCTTTTTAGGATTTAGCTGGGAAATTGACAATTCTACGAAATATTTCACATTTCAAGTACTACCTTTTGGCTTGTCGTCAGCCCCATACGTTTTCACAAAATGCCTAAAACCCCTTGTGAACCATTGGAGAAGTTCAGGTTTCTTTCTCGTCCTCTATTTGGATGATGGTTGGTGTCGCTCAAACTCTTTAGATTCATGTAAAACTGTTTCTCAAACAGTTAAAGAAGATCTTTTGAAAGCAGGATTAGTGCCAAATTTTGAGAAGTCACAATGGGCCCCAGTGCAAAAATTAAACTGGCTCGGACTTTCATGGGACAGCATTACAGGTTCCCTTAAGGTCACGGAAAGAAGAGTTAAAGACGTCGAGTTATGCTTAAATGAGTTTCAGTCAAAGTTGCCCAAAGTTTCGGCACGTAGGATTGCAGCCATCGCAGGGAAGATTAATTCGTTGTATCCAGTTGTGGGTGGAATTAGTCAAATGAAAACTAGGTTCATGCACCACGAAATTCTGCGAAGGGAACATTGGGATAAAAAATACAATATCAGCTCCGATAATGAACTCATTACAGAGGTATTTTTTTGGAAAAATAATTTAAACATACACAATGAACGTATTCTTTTTGATTATACAATTCCTCAGGTTATTATTTTTTCGGATGCTAGTCAAACGGGTTGTGGGGCTCATATCAGCGGCAGCCGGGTTTTAAATATGGTCCAAAATTGGTCGGATATTGAGACACAAAAGAGCTCTACCTGGAGAGAACTCAAGTCGGTGTGCTTAGCTCTGAAAACATTTGTTTCCCAATTACAGGGTAGACTGTGAAGATTTTCACTGATAATAAAGGTGTCATCTCTATTGTAAATAAGGGTAGCATGATCTTTGACCTACACAATATGAGTTTAGATATTTATACTTTTTGCAGAGAAAATCAAATAACCTTACAAATCAACTGGGTCCCTAGAGAACAGAATCTTTACGCAGACGGTTTAAGTAGAATTATTGATTTTGATGATTGGGGAGTTTCCCAAGAATTTTTTCAGTTCATGGACACAATTTGGGGTCCATATACAGTTGATAGGTTTGCGATGATCTCAACCACAAAGTAAAAAGTTCAATTCTAAGTATTGGTGTCCACATACTGCACAAGTGGATGCATTCTCCTCTGATTGGAAGGGAGAAAATAACTGGTTAGTCCCCCTATAGATTGCATAGGTCAAGTTTTGAATCATGTGAAAGTTTGTTCAGCGGTAGGAACTCTTGTCGTTCCGTTTTGGCCGTCAGCGCCATATTGGCCCCTTTTATTTTCAGAACAAAGTACTTTTAAACATTTGATTTAGAATCGATAAAAATCGACGATCCAAATAGAGTTTTATTCAAGGTAGAAATAAAAACAGCATTTTCGGTTCTAGTCAATTTAAAAGTCCAGTATTGTGTCTACGTTTAAATGCCAGTTGATTGGAAGATATTTTGTTAATGCGTAATTATATTCATTCTTTCCTCGAAGTTGTTGAATTTATGATAGATAGAAGAACCAGGAGAAAGAAGGAGGCTTACTATGGCCTCACTTTATACTTAAGACGTAAACGAAAAGAATAACATGGGTTGTACTTCCTACCCACTTAGTTCATACGTTAACAGATCATAATAAAAGTTAAGGTCTGCCACTTCTTAGCTAGATAGCTTCCTGATGTTAACGTAATATGGTTACTTCTTAGCTTAGCTAAAAATAAGAGAATTGACACATCCTAGCAGCTTTAATAGCGTTAGATGTTGACGGATGTCTTTGCAAGGTTAAAAGATAGGAGGTATGCCACATCCTAGCTGGATAGCGTCGGATGTTGACGAATGTCACTGGCAAGGCTAAAAGATAGGAGGTATGCCACATCTAGCTGGATAGCGTCGGATGTTGACGAATGTCACTGGCAAGGCTAAAAGATAGGAGGTATGCCACATCATAGCTGGATAGCGCTGAATGTGGACGAATGTCACTGGCTATATTAAAAGATATGAGGTTTGTCACATCCTAGTTGGATAGCGTTGGATGATGATGGATATTATTGCAAGAAATTAGTGGAATGGCTTATACTAGCTGGATAGTGTTTAGGAGTTGACGCAGGTCATTGGGATTACTAAGGGATGATCCGCCTAATCATAGCTGGGTAGTTTCTCGATGTGTGATGGATGTCATAGACAGGGACATGATAAGAAACAATTGTATTATATGTCAAAATTGTTTGATTAAATTTGCTTGTTTTAACATTTGTTCAGGTCCCAAGTACAGGATCTTATTCAAACCACTCTAAATGCAGTCATGACAGCATCGAGATCCAACAATACCGTAAAGAAGTTATAACAATTCTATTAATGCCTGGCAGAACTGGTGTTCATAGAATTATATAGATTACGGAAAAGCTGATCCGGAAGATATCAGTAGATTTATGATTTATTTGTACCAAGAAGCGGCCCCATACTCCAGGATAGAGGCCAGTTTTTATGCTATTAAATGGTACTATGATTGTAGACCCCATGTAACTCATAACCCATGTGATCGGAAGTTTCTACATAATGTATTACAAGGATTAAAGAAGTGCTTTGTAAACGAAAAGAAGAAAGATCCCATCACACCAGATATGCTGAAAGAATCGTGAATAATTATTCTTCTGACAGTTTAATGGACACTCGTTTATGTGCCATGGTGTTGATTACTTACTCTGGGTTTCTCAGATACGACGAAATGATCAACATACGGCTCTGTGATTTAGAAATTTTTGCTTCACATGTTAGTATATTCATTGTAAAAGCAAAACTTATATTTACAGACAATGGGCATGGGTACTAATAGGAGCACAAATCGCCTGACTTGTCCGGTACGAGCTTTAAAGAGATATTTGGAAGCAGCAAAAATTGAAGATTTTACCGAAGAGAAGTTTCTGTTTCGGCCCTTGAACTATCTCAAATCCAAAAATGTGTATGTTATGAGGGAGGACAGTTATCATACACGAGGTGTCTCGAACTTTTGCGTGAGGCTTTAGGATCAGTCGGTGTTAATCCAAAGAGGTTTGGTTTACACAGTCTAGAGCAGGTGGAGCTTCAGCAGCTGCCAATTTTGGAGTCCGGATAGATTATTCAAAAAACATGGCAGGTGGCGTTCGGAAACTGCTAAGGATGGTTATGTCAACGATTCCATGAAGGATCGTTTATCTGTCTCCTAATTTGGGGATCTAATATCCCCAAGATTCTTATATGTTAAATATTTTGTAAAAATGTTCATGAATTGTGAATGAATATTCATACCCCTTACACTTAGTAGGGGATAAAGAAAAATAATACATTGATTGTGACGAAATCTACTTTAACCGTGTTTGCATCATTATTACCCGTTCTTTAATGCATTGAAGTGGGGAGCCTTGCGTCGAAGCTTGGTGCTCCCCTAACTTACAGGTATGTGTTCTAACCATATATATGCTCTCTTTCAGGTTATGCAAAGAGGTAGGGAGGCGATATTGAAAATAATTTATTAACGGTTGAGGTACGATTAGTGAATAAATATATTTTCTATTGTAGCAGAGCTAACGATTTGCATGATTTAGATTCTTGCAGGCAGTGATGCAAATCCATGAAAAGAATCTTTCAGACGAGTGCACATAGAATGTTCAACGACTCCATTGATCAAGTTCGACGCCTCTTGACCGGACGGATAATTTTCAGGATTGCGATGACGTCCGGGAAGACTTCAAGTCCGATCTTTCTAGTTTCGATGTTCTACTTTCGTACATCGGAGGACAGATGTCTGAAGACGGGTGAGATTCAAAGACAGTTCATCGACACTCTTCCCTCGATTCACAAGAAAGGCTATGGTAAGGGTATGGTAAGTGTAATATCCTAGCCCGACAACGTCCGGTCTTGCAGTCGAAGCTTGGTGCTCCCCTAACTTACAGGTATGTGTTCTAACCATATATATGCTCTCTTTCAGGTTATGCAAAGAGGTAGGGAGGCGATATTGAAAATAATTTATTAACGGTTGAGGTACGAATTAGTGAATAAATCACAGTATTCATAGCTTAACCACTTAGCTGTACACTGTGAGCGGACCTCATAATATTACATGCTGATGCTATTGTCTGAGCTTTGTCTGTTTGGAAGCACCAGCGCCACACTGGTCATTACAGTACTATGCAATTAGCACCATGCAGCAGTCAAGTGGTTAACACTCTATGCTGAAATGTATTAAACACCTTTTGAGTGAATATCAGTAACATGAAAACACAAATGTAGCCATAATTTAAATCTTTGCAACTTTAGACATAGGTAAATGTGTGAATGTAGGCACTTTGACGAACACCACTGTGACATGATAGATTGGGCGTGTTACAAAGCTATAAGCCATTATGTTGTCAGTCAATACACCACCAAATTTAACAGGGACTCCAAATCTGCTACCAAGGCCCGCTAGCAAAAGGAGAATACAGCTCACTTTGTGCATTTACCACATCACCAGCACAAAATTCCTTCTGGCAAGAAGACACTTTCAGGGTCAAATTAGCTCTCTGGTGCTATTTTCAACAGTATTACAATAATAAAAGAGGTAAACTAATAACAGTGATGCAGATTCATCAAAGAGGTGGGGGGGGGGGGGGTGGAGAGGAGAAATTCAAACTCGTGCTGGTGAGAGTGAGATTTAAACAAAAATTAGGCAAGAGATCAATTGCCAAAAGCAAGAATGTTGAAGTCTCTGCATAGACCAGACATGAAAATATAGGCCTACCACTCACGATCCCTATTATCAGCATCATATCACGGCAATTGCTTTCGTTGTTTTTGTCTCTTTGGTTTTTCTGATATTTTTGTGCCCTTATGACATAGTATTATTTTTCAGGTCAATTGTAAAAGATGTTGAAACGAGTAAGTTAAGTCTTGGTTCCTGTGCCCCTTCTAGTACTACTTGGGGATAACCATCAATCAAGAAAATATTCCTCTATTTTCATGTCAAATGATGTAAGGTACCTTCCCAAAAGATAAAGCCACAGCTTGCTGCGTGAACGCTGCACAGCAGGCTTATAAAAGGCAGGATATACCGTTCCCCTATTATTCTTCCATTGACTTAATAGTATAAAGCGCCGCTGTGCGGCGTTCACGCAGCGGGCCGCAGCTTTATCTTTTGGGAAGGTACCTAAATAAAATGATGTCAAAATGTCTTGTACAACAGCATGGAATCGCCCATGGCAGGCTGTTGACCAATCACTTCTCAGTATCTCTCTGAGCTATGTAATATTAATCTTTAATGATCATTCATGTACATACCTTTGGTTTTTAGCTAAGTCAGAGAGAACAACTAGAATGTGAGGAAGTTTGTTGATATGCTCTGCTCTGGTGAGATCCTCTATCTTCTTAATGATGTTACATAGTGATGCAATGACTTCAGTATCAATGGTATCTCGTACGCTGTCATAAAAATAAAAACATAAGAATCATTTCACGTTTTCTATTAAACATAAATAGCAATATAACATAGTCCAAAAATATACCACAAATCGATGTAATTACAAAGACATTTATTAACTCTTGAATAATTTACATGTACAATTTAATTTTTAAGAAATAATTGATTAAAAAAAAAAGAAAGAAAAGAAAAAACAAACAATTATTTGTATGGGAGAAGTTCCTTAGTCATGCAAGTACATTAGTCAATGCACCATCTAATATGCGAGATGCTACGCAGACTGTACAATGTAACTCCATCATACAGTTCCAAGCTGTATTTGATAAAATCACATTTGCTTGTACTTTCCCCAGCATCACCTAAAATGGTTGAGTAAGATTAAAATAAACTTACACATCATTGTAGAAGACTATGTTTCTTAGGGTGTCACAGACATTCTTTAACACAGAACAGTTGTTGCCCAAGTCTAGGAGATGATGTAGTACCGCTATACCCCCAGCAGACAGAAACAGGTCTCTAGTCCTACAAATAAAGAAGAAGCAATACCATGTAAGTGACAGACACTCTCTATCATGGAAAAATGTTGTCCAAGTCTAGAAAATGATTACAGATACCTGAGCAAAATCCCTTTTTGGAAAGACAAGAATAGATCTCCAGCTTTACAAAATAATTTTCACAAAATAAAACATGGTACATGAATCTGCAGTGATAAAAAATAGATTTTCTCTTTCAATTTTTTAAAAATGATATGAAAAAGTCGAACTCATGTGGTTTCAATTACCAGGAATTAATACACAGATTGTTTTCTCCAAGCCAGCACAATCTAAGAGAAAATTAATTCTAATGATTTTTATGCAGGAAAATGTGTCCCCAGCAAACAAAGGTTAAAATTTCTAATACAAAATGTAAGCCTTAACTATGATATGACAACAAATTAAAATATTTTCATGTTTTTAAAATGTTGTTCTTTATTCATATTTGATCATACTTGGTGTCATTGTCTTACATAATTTTTTCGGTTGTGTTATAATACATGCTATAGCTTTAATTTTTTTTTACAAATATCCTTGCACTTCAGCTATAATCAGGGGCGTGAGTGCCAATGATTATTAAGAGCTGAAAAAAAGTTGAATGAAATTGAAAGAGCTCCCATACTTTTGCACAGAAGAAAGCTAAAATACATGTAAGCTTAACCCCCTGCCATTCCCCCCCCCCCCAAAAAAAAAACAACAACAACAACAACAAACAAACAAAATGGAAATCAGCTAAAAAGCTGAACTCTCACACCATTATATTATTAAAGGGAGAGTGAACTGATCAACTCTGTTATTGACAGTGTGTTATAAATAGCTAGTCTTAAAATAAACCTTGTGGGATAACTAGGCATGATACAGTGAATAAATTAACTTTTAATTTTATTTGTATAGGGAAATTAAAATGGTTTGAATGGAAAAGTAACTGTTTTGCTCATGGTAACATAGTTATTGTGATATGAATGGATCGAGTATAGTGAACTAGTGTACTATCACTTAATTGGGTCTATATCATAAGACTACACTGATTAGAATGTTGCATAATGGGTTAGGAATCAAGGCAGATTCGAGTAGTTGGGGACTTGAGGTGGTGCTATACAAGGCTGCTGGTTCGCATTGGCTTTAATCGGAAGAAACGTTCTGCTCGTCTTTTTGCTAAACTAATCCAATCCTCACCTTTTCTAAGTTGAGATTTCTTGGATGAAGGAGGTGATTTCCTCCTTTAAACTCGGATCAGACGTCTGGAAATGAAAATAATAATAATGTCAATGATGTTTATAAGCATATAAATGAATTTCTACGAAAGATATACTTAAATTCTTACTATAATCATTACCCGAGAAAGCCTTGTAGGAGATTTTAAAAAATAAATACAACTATGGACAAAGAAAAAGTTGAAGAGACACTAATTACAAGATAAATTATATATCTATAATAATGATAATAATATTTAGATGTAATTCCTATGAAATTATGAAACTGACCTTCAAGAGAGAATTAAGGACAAATTTCAATCCTCCTTCGCCTATTTCACGACTTATTCTAAAACGAATGATAAAAGAGATACATACACATCAATATCAATACTGATTTTCTATTTAGATAGTGTATTTACAGCTACAAGTACATTGTAAGTGTGAAAATACTTCGAACCTAGTTCCTAAAAATTGTATTACTGTTGGTTGCACTGTTATCAGGGGTTTATTTCTAAATATTTTTTATGGCAGTCATGCTTGGAAATTTTGATAGATAGGACAGCGGGTGCAATTTTCGTGTTCTTTACCTTTCTAACAAGATTATTTTTTTTAGTTGTCAAAAAGGGAATAGGGCATTATGAAAATAAATATACCTTGGGGAATCAGAGGAGACCTGCAGTAGACTCACGACTAGCTTTTCTTTGGTGTTTTCTCTCAGCTTCCCATTGCATAACACCCTGACAGAGTGCTTGATATACTTCCAACCGTTGAGCAGAGTTGTCTGTCACTGTAAACAATGACATACAAGTAGTCCATAGTTACGTGTGAATCTAGATGAAGGATAGCCTCTATTGCGCTAAAATGCTCAAAATTATATACATGTAAGAAAGGACTTGTATAATAAATTTGTAAAATATCCCACATCCCGTTTCAGATTTGTTGTACGAGAGTTCTTACCACAATTGAAGGTCAATCAGGAAAGACAATAAATCTTTTTTATTAGATATGGCTAGATGATGATCCATTGTAGATTTCTATATTTCAAAAGAATGGAATGGAAATAATTCTGTTTCTCATTAAGCCTCATGATTATGTTGAAAGACAGTCTTGCCGATATTCAACATATTGTGATTCTAATAGCCATCTCTAACAGCTACAAAACTTCATTTTTTTTAATTGCTTCTTTCAAGGAATCTGCTACTTACGATTGGCCTGCATGAGTTCATCTATCTTGGTGACTAGCCCAAGCTGCCTTGTAAACTCTGAAAGAAGTCAGCAATCAAACAAGAGTTATTCTATTACCATCACACATGTAAAAATGTACATAACAGTAGTTAAATTAAATCTCAAATCCAGTTCTTGAAGCCAAAAATAAATGCAAATAAACAGTTAAATACATGCATGGCTTTATTCAATTAATGTAGATTACCTACTTGACATGAGATTATATAAATAGTGCATGCTCTACCATCAACATACTAGATTATGTGACACACAATACTAAATTATCCCGAGGGCACATTTATTCACGAGGCCGTAGGCCGAGTTGAAACAGATGAGCACGAGGGATAATTAGTATTTGGAGTTCACATAGTTAGTAATGTTGCATTAATAGAGCATGCACTATTTATTATAGTAAATAGACCCCTAGATATTTGACCTTGCTAATCTGGTTTTATCTTTGCCAATGTTGCCATTGTCTTTGGTGCTAATTAAGCTATTGTACGTATATTTGTTGTCGCTTATCTTTGTTGTGCGCACCATTCTATGTATTATATACGCGCTACGCAATAAGCAATCATTTTCACCATTCATTTACCACAGGATAAAACCGTTCAACATAACAAAACCCGTTCAACATTATATAAACAGTGCATGCTCTACCATGCAACATACTAGATATGTGCACGACAAATACTAAATTATCCCGAGGCACATTTATTTCACCGAGGCCGTAGCCCGAGGTGAAACAGATGTGCCCGAGGGATAATTTAGTATTTGGAGTTCACATAGTCAGTAATGTTGGATTAATAGATGCATGCACTATTATTATAGTAAATAGACCCCTAGATCTTTGACCTTGCCTAATTGATTTCTATCTTGCAAATGTTTGCCAACTTTGGTGCTAATTAAGCTATTGTGACGTATATGTGTCGCTCCGCGTCTATTGTGTGCGCACCATTTTACTGTTATTACGCGCTTGCGCAACAAGGCAATCCATTACCATTCATTTTAACACAGGTAAAACCGTTCAATATATACAAATAGTGCATGCTAGCGAGTGCAATATACCAAATGAGTGTCCATAAATTTCAAATTTCTCGCGTGGCGTTTATATTCAACGAGGCCGTAGCGCGAGTTTAAATATAAACGCACAAGAGAAATTTGAAATTTATGGACACGAATGATATTGTATATTGAACGACAATAAGCAATGTGCTATATGTTATATTAGATGGGAACAGAAATTGTATCAAAGTATATCTGAACTTACCTTACTATTTATATGATGAATCCTCTCTCCAGAAGACTGAAAATCCCTTAACACGTAAAAACAGGGAGAGTTTTTAAACCTTGAAAGTTAATGTAACGCGTGAACTAGTCTATGATGATCTCCTTTTCAGCCTTTGAAGTATTTAGTTCTATTTAGTAGCTCTATTTAGTATTTGGAGTTCACATAGTCAGTAATGTTGCATTAAATAGATGCATGCAGTTATTATAGTAAATAGACCCTAGATATTGACCTTGCCTAATCTGGTTTTTCTTTGCCAAATATGTTTGCCAAACTTTTGGTGCTAATTAAGCTATTGTGACGTATATTGTTTCGTCCGCGTATCTATTGTTGTGCGCACCCATTTTTTTTACTTGCGCAACAAGGCAGTGCAGAAATTGCCGGTATAGTGCACGCGGTGCATTATACCGAATTACGGCATTGCAAAATAGGGCAATTGACCAATCAGAAGCCTTCTCTCATACCACCCATTTTTATATAAAAAAACCGTTCAACATAACAAAAAGCGTTCAACATACCAGAATGTTGAACGACCGTAAGAACCCTTTCAACCATCACAGCTCGTAAAATACTACCACTATTTACTATACCAGAATGTTGAACGACACGTGACACCTTTCAACCAATCACAGCTCGTAAAATGCTACCACAATTTACATATTTGTATGTTCAATGCAGGATTTTAGAGAAATTTTAAGTAAATGTCTGAACGGCTTGTCACATTATAAAATACAAATACTCTGCTGTGAGGGCAGCACTGTCTGCATAAGATATCAACAGAGTCAGTGTGATCGGGTATAAAGCTGCTTGATCGATACATTTTGTAAGTACAATCCGGTGACTAATTCACTGGACCATGACACAACTTCAACATGTGAATATTAATGAATAAAGAATGAGAAGACTGCTTGCCTTGACTTGAGAAAGTTGAGCACACAGCCTGTTGAGTTGTTTGATCCACCATCGCCTGAAGGACTTGCTTCAATTGAGAACATGACCTAGCATTCAAATAATAATGATAAAAACACTAAGAATTAACATTATTTCTTATAATTGCTAAACATAAATAATAATAATAAAAATAATAATAAAAAAAAAACAGTTAAAAAAAACTCTATCATCATTGTCCAGGGGGGCATTTCATCAGAGGACTTGTCAGACATTTTATCTGACATATTTGCTCTCAGCCAATCAGATTAAAGAGTATACTTGGGCTCAGTCCTCAATGGGTCAAGTATAAAGATCTGAATGAAGATGTCAACTTGATGATATCAAACAGCAAGCACGATATTTGTACTTTGTAAAAAAAAATCCTAATTCCAATGCTATCTCTCTGTTAGACTGCTAAAATTATGTCCTAAAATTGATTTGATTGGAAAAAAAATCCTGTTGTTCACAGGGGTTTCAGTGTTCTAAATTTATATGGAGCAAAATATTACAAAATAACTAATAATTACATGTATTTTACATAAATTTTATGTTTCAAGGTTTAAATAACGTATTTTGTGACAAATTTCACTATCAGAATTTCATGTTTCCCTAGATACAAGAAACTTGGGTTGCACATAACTTAATGCAGTTTCTATCTATCTATTCATCAATCTATCCCATTATTCCCTGTACTGCAAAAAGAAGGCTTCTCATCAATTTCCCACTTTGCTCTTTCGAAAAATGTTCATATCCCGTGAACCCCCCCCCCCACCTTAAAGGAATAGTAGTAAAATCAACTCAATCATAGATTATGTGTATATATACTGTTCATTTTTAACTGAAAACAAAACAAATTGATTCAGTATTGCCTAAATGTCACTGTATATTGTATTTTACATACAGGCTTCTTAAGACCTTTGTCCAAAATGTTAACAAGCCATAATATGTATCAAAAATCCAATTTACTTCTAAAGTAAAACTCAGATTTCTTTACGTGCATGAAACCGACTCCATCCTAAATAGACTACTCATTTGGAAACACTTTTCGGTTCGTTTTCATTATACTCTTTTCACATCTACCAAAGATAAGCACAAATTTAAATACGTATTCACGTATTGTGCATCCAAATTTCCATTGACTAAATTGGAGCCTTAAAGTTCAAGCACACATAAAATAAGTTCAATGCACTGCTAATTTTGAATTTAAAAAAATTTCCTACAGGCCTTTTTCATTCGGACTTGATTTAACATGCTATTGTATATGTTGCATGTAATATACTGGCTATTGAAAGTTGGATATTTCACAAATTGTATTTATCTATTTTATAGATAAAATATCCAATGTACTCCAGTGGTCATATTTAGACTAAGTGGGACATTTAGGTGAAATTTAATGTGGCGCTGTGCCTTTGAAAATGCAAATTAGGATCTGAAATCAACACAAAGGCTTCTTTACAATACAAACAATTATTTAAGTTCAAACATTATGTGATCCAATTTTCTTACGCTGAATAATTGAGCAAACAGGAAGTTGCATGTATGGGACTATGGAGCTTTAAATGCCTCTTATTCTTAAAGGCGGTCCTGCACGAGCATCGCTAAGCTAAAACGAGAACTCAAGATACGATCTGTGTGGTCGCCGCCATATTGTTCACGATCGAGAGCATGACTTAATTTCCATACGGCCGGTTGTCAATCAAAATTAGTGCAAACACACGCCAGCCAATCGCAATGGCGCTGTGAGTGTGAGGCGTACAGCGTGTGTGGATACTCTGTTTGTGTATAAAGCAGTGCACTATCAGTGAATGCATATACAGTGTTCGGATCTCGAGATTATCAAGTGCATAATACTTCTCGCTTGCACAACAGACGGGAACATCCGAGCGGTCGAATCATTGCCGATAACAAATTGGGTCATGACTTCGGCAATCGTTCGGGCGTTCTAGCTTTCGGTTTTTGGACCACTGCGTAAGAGTCGCACATCGTTGGTATGAATGGGCAGCTTGCAAAGTTCGTTACCGCGTACGTATTTTGAACTCCCTCTACACTACCAATCACTTTTGTCCGATTTCTTTTGCTTAAAGTAATTTTCATGGACTACTCTAACATGGCATATAAATACAGGTAATTTGGATTTAGTTATTTACTTGAAATGTTGAATTTAAGGCACTGGTCGTGTCACTCACATTTTGGATGTCGTGTCACTCACGACACATAGAGGTGGACCATTTTCCACAGAGAGGGAATGATTGATAAGCACAATAAATGTCAGAGAGGTGCACTATTCATATACATATACAGCACTTATGGTACCCTTAGAGATCTACTTGGGCACAAATCCAATCATAACCAATGATGGTCAGAAACCCATGTCTTTTTTTTGTGGTGTCACTCATGCACTGTTTTTTCATCATAATTTCCAGGACCAATTGTAAAATTCAAATCCAACTGGTAATGACACATGCCACTCCTACATTACACATGATATGGTAGTCATGATCCATTCATAACCTACATTGTACAAGTGCAAAGATATGCGCCCTTCTATCAGTCCAAATGTCATGTCACTCACGTATATGACCCATAGACATTTTTCTGTTTCAATATAAAGAATAAAAAATCAGCCTGGCTTCAAATACACAAATGTTTTAGGTTAATTTGGGAGGGATTTAATTTATTTGATTTAGAGGTCTAATTTCTAAAAATGTAATTTATTACCAATACCTCTCTATTTGAATAAATTCAACTCCACTCCATTCATTGTGGCTGGAAAACATTTTCTTTTATTTTTCATTTGATTTAGCTGTCCATACTTTCTAACAAGTATGTTCAGCATACATACATGTTCATAATCCACATTCTAAAATCAAACACTTAATTTACTTAATGGATCCCTTTCCTTTCAAATAAAGAACATGCATGAATGCAGCTCCATCCCAAGACAAAACGTACAAAAAAACATGGAGAAATGCTTGGAGTGGTACATGTATTAAATATATTTTTTGTTTGATTTGTCTATGATGAAGAGGTCTTTCCCACTCGTAAATGGATTGGGTAGCTTTCAAAAACAAGAGCAATTAGATCAAGATTAATAAACTTATATAAATTTTTCCAACAGTAAAAACAAGCTACTGAAAGTTTCAGATCAAATGGAAGTCATTTACTACCTTAAAACAGTGTAACAAACAATGCCAAGCATACAGCCTAACACCGGTACCCTCTTCTGCTAGCACAGCAGGCCGCTAGGGATGGGGACTATACAATAGGAAATGGGCGTATGTTGTGCTATGTGGAAAAAGCACATGGTTTTATAAACTATCTGGGGTTGGTTTATAAAATTTGAGTATGAAATCATTGATATCTCGAAGTTAAAGCAAGCAATTATCTTGCAATATTGAAGAGATACCAGACTGACCTAAGTGTTGGCAAAATATGCTAAATCGAATAAAATGTGATTTGAAAATCATTCAATGTTACTGCATCCTTTAACTAGGAATTGCATTGAATTGAATTGAATTTGATTCCAGAAATCATTAAAAACTAATAAAAAGCATGACAAACAATATTTCAATCCACTTGAATGGGATTGAATTGGTTTTTACTAAAATGACCTCTGTGACCTTTGACCTTGTGACTCCAAAACCTATTTAGATCATTGTCACCCCAATATGCACACACATACCTAGTTTGAAGATGATTAGTGAAACTGTTCTTGAATTATTGTGAGAACGAGCTATTTTTTCTTATTTATTGAACTCTGTGACCATTTACCTTTGACCTTCTAATCAGATCATTGTCACCCCAGTATGCACACATGTACCAAAAATGAAGATGATCCGTCAAACGGTTCTTAAGTTTTTATCGAGAGAACGAAAGTGGGACGGACGTACGGACGGACAACCCGAAAAAAATAATGACTCCGGCGAAACTTCGTCGCAGAGGCATAATAAAACATAGCAGCCTAAAGACTGAATTGCATTCAATGTACAATGCAAATCACCATGAAATATACATGTATAGCACGAAATATTAAAAGTAATTTGATATAAAAGTTAAGAATTGGTAGTTTAAATCAAAATTGAGTGACCAGCAAAGGTTTAATCTTGTGAATTGACAGTGTATCATTAAAGCTTTCTGCTTTTACATTATTTGTCTTAACTTGACTATTAACCTTGTTTTTGACAAAATTTTGGCATTATTGTATTGTGCTTTGCCTGACCATGCAACTGCCTATAGAAGAACATATACAGTCTGTGTAAAAAAAAATGGTACAGTCAGGGAAAAAATCATTTAAATGTGAAATCTGTTCATATAATGTGTGCTTGTGGTACCAAATTACCGGTAAAGCCAAAAGATTTTTCTTGCTGATGCGCTTTGTCCTGTATAATTTGCTTTCGTAAAACAAAAGTTATGCTAAGTTTTGTGCGACGAGGAACAAATCTAAATTACGCACTTCTATTGTTCTGGAGCACTGAATTCACGGTCATTATGCGAAATCGTACACAAAGGCATGGGACGGCGTGCGAAAAATGGATTTTCCTTGATTGTAGAAAATTAGTCATATCTCATAAAATACTGCACCAAATGTGATGAAAAAAATGTTTTCCAACTGTACCATTTTATTTGACACAGACTGTATTTCACCTGTAATGAGTGGAAATATTCTAGGTATGATTACAATTCGGGCTACCTGCAATACAAAAATTGATCGATATTGTTCAATAAATTATTATCAATATTATCGCCAAATTACACGGATCAAAGATCCACTAGGTGCAAAAGCATGCATAACCGCCACTAGCTGAAATTCCTAGTTGTATTTACCTTTGAAATTGTACCATTACCGGAGTCCTAAGGTGTGCTGAATTTCATATGTAGGCCTACGTCCTACCTATGTTTTTGATAGGCCGATCGAAAAAAAAAAAGGAAGAAATTAGACTAAACCAATTCCTCTCAATGAAGGCCAAATGCAGGATCGTCTCTTTCCCTATGACCGACATATTTGCTAGATTACTAGTAGCCCTATGCATACATAGTTATTAAATACGCAGACGCACAGATAGCCGCGCTTGGGGATTTTTAGCCGGAAGTTGAGTTGTCAACCATGGACCAAGATGGACCAAGCCTTAGATTTCAAACCTTGATAGCAAGCAAATAAATTGGGTTTATCAAAATGTGCAAATCAATTTTAACCTTGCTTATTAGTGGTTGAAGACCAAGTCTTTAATAATCTTTTGCAAAATGATGTTAGATAATTAATTAAGATACAACCTTTACTTTACATCGAAATACAACACATCTCAGGCGCGGATCGAAGAAAATCGAATTGAATGCATTTCGGGGGCCCAATTGTCTGGGAACAAAAGCGGCTCTTTGTCCCCAGACAATTGGGCCCCCGAAATGCATTCAATTCGACTTTCTTGGATCCACGCCTGCATCTGTTAATTACTGGGCCCCTTGTGAAACAAGGGAAGTAGACTGGTATTATCAAAGATCACTACTAGCGGTACTTACAAAGTATGTGCTTTTTTTTAAACACTCTGTAAAAACACAACTCATTTTGAACTGCAAACAATTTATCTGAGAGTCGTTAAACGAGGGCTCAAATTGAGAAGTTATGAAATATTTATTGACACAAATCTGCCATGCCTGGACAGGGATCAGCTAATTTGCTTCCAGTCCATTTCGTTTTCTCTCAATTACCACTCATATCATTTAGGGTGAGGACTCACAAACCATCATCAACTTCACAAATTCAGAAGTTTCAGAACATGTACAGTCCTCAACTCTGAGATCCAATTTGGGCATGACATGTGCACGATTTGTTGGGAAGCAAAATGACGTTACTCTGTATATTTTAAAGACAGTGATAATGCCCTTCTGTTACCTCATAGAATATTATGCAGTGCACGTAACTATGATAAACCTAATATACATGTACCATTCCATACATAGTAATGACCTCCCATGTTTGATGACTTCTCATGACACCCTCTAGCAGAAACACTTTCTACCTGAATATTTGAGCGTACATACTGCACTGCAATATATAGGAAAATTTCAAATTAGTTCTAGACAGATCACAGTGGCGGTAGTATGACCATTTGAGCAGAGATCTGGAAAAGAGTTTTTTTTTTCATCCCTTGTACAGTACATTTGCTTACATGCAACTACAGGTTCACGTAGGCATTTATTATCACATTTCTCTCCACCCCGGTGCAAATTTATTTGGATTTAGAATTTGAACATTGGTCCTTGCAGGAAATGCTTCTCAGAGAGTAGGCGTGTGAACTACAAGTGAAATGTGTACATGTATGACCTGGGTAATACACCTTGACCAGGTTACCCTGAGATGAATAAATAATGATCTAATAAAAACCAGTTATCCTGATTCAAACAAATTCCACTGAGTGAAACAATATCAAGTTAGCTAAATTCTAGGTTGTTCAAGGTTAGCAAATTGCTTTGAGGCTACTTTTTGCATCAGTAGAGAAAACATTATTTTTCCCCAGGAATATATTATGGGCAATTCCATAGATGGTGCCAGTGGAAATTTCCTTCATACTCCTCCTACCTAATAGAAAAATAGTGAAATACTTGTGTACATGCCATTGTTTTAAAAGAGTGAGGTGGCAAAAAATGAGTACGTGCAAAGTAACAAAAAATGTAAGTGGTGAATCAGTAACGACACCAAACTTAAGGATTACTGGATATATTCCACAAACCAATGGGAGCAAATTATTTTCGTTGGATTAAGTAATGAGGGGTCATAAAATGTGTGGCTTCTTCTAAATTGACCTTTCCATGACCTTGTCGATGATCAATTAATTAAACTACAAATATATACTCAGAAAGAATAATCACTTTTACTGGATGAGACAGCATAGTTAATGTTAAGTGCTGAGAGTGGATTCGACTCTACTCTTCAATCTGAATTCCATTCTCGTTTCCTGGACTTTATTCATGTCCCTATGCAGTCAGCCACAAAAAAATTGTAGATAGCATTTTGATGAAAACTGCTTCATGTTTACCGATTCAGAATCCCGCTTAACGGTCCCCAATCCCATCTGCGTCATTCCATGGAGTTGCGCAAAATTATGCATTTGAGTGGCAAGCTGGGTATTGCTTCAAGCACTGCGGATTATTGCTGGTGCAATGAACCTGTTCTATTATAAATGTGTGTGGTCATCAGACCAATACTAGTTTTAGGATCTAGGAAGGTATCCAAGACTGCATCAATCGTAATCATAGGGCTACATGCACCCCATGTGTTCCTTGGTAGGCTGAGTCAAGTTGTCGGAACGATGATGTGTGAGTTTAACGGTTTCTTCCTCACTCTTTGGATTTATACTCAAAAAGTCTGACAATTAATAAACTACACTCTGTGTTTACGTTTGCAAGTTAATATTTACAAGACTACCTAAAAGGACAATTAATCATTTAAGTGCTGACATTAGATACATGTAGGTGCATTGAGCTGCGTACCATAAAGATTGTGCGTCCATACAACTGATAGGTCTATTCTAGGTTTGAAGGTGAAGTACCTAGTTTTCATACTGGCAGGTCATTTTAATAGTAGTTTAGACTTGACAGGGTAAAAATGCTTTCTAAATTAAATTAACTTAAATGTTCCTGAAA
Source organism: Paracentrotus lividus (assembly GCA_940671915.1). Lineage (NCBI taxonomy): Eukaryota > Metazoa > Echinodermata > Echinoidea > Camarodonta > Echinidae > Paracentrotus > Paracentrotus lividus. The sequence goes on along the minus strand of CALNVZ010003435.1, from coordinate 19,338,183 downwards.
AGGATGTGGAAGGCAAAATTTCAGCTTACAGTGCATGAACTACCATGTATTAGTATTGTATTCTTCGTAATACGTTTACTTGGGATTTTTAGAAAATTGAAGTAAAATATATGCCATGTAAGTTCTAACAACGAAAAGGGTATGAAACAATGCTAATTTTGTTACATGTTATTGTTTTAGGGACAAATATCTATAGACGGCTTAAAATATAAACAATGACAGTTCTCCGAGCTATCTCATAAGGTCAAAATACATGTGATGTGTATCTATTAATAGAGCTAATGTTAGACCCATCTGTAGAACGTGAAACGGTAACGTGTAAACGATGATTTATGGTATAGAAGGTCAAATATTTTACAATGCTCTTAAATTTTTCCCCGCTTGATCATTTGCTGTACACAATATGAGTTACATAAATACATATAACAGGTTGATTTGAATATTACTCCATGATATGAGACCTTTACTTGAATAAAGGCATGTTAGCCTTTTTTAATGCGTCCTAAAAAACGTGACTTTTCAACGTGTGTAACGAAAGTTTTTTGTCATTATTCCTGCTATAGATGTAGAGTAGTATAATTATATTATATTGCAGAGTAGCGCTAAGACTTGTGCATCTAGAACGTACAACAGAAAGCTGTCAAACTTCAGGTACAGAAAATATGACAATTAAAATGCAAAGGTGTGGCTAAAAAGCTGTAACATTGAAGTAACATGGGAATTGCCCATATTGTATATATCCTTGTATATAGTTATCTTGCACAGTCACGAAGACCACTCTTTTCGTTTAGTTATGATTTATTGTTTTATCCCGTTTCAGATTCTACTTTATCTTTCTTCAATATTTCTTGTTTTATGGGACGAACAATTATCTACTATTCACTTCCTGCTTTTTGGACTCGATCGGGTGTGCGAAAAGGGATTTAATATATAGCATTTAAAAGAGCGAGTGGCGTTTTTTAAATATTACTTGTTAGTTTTCTTTCAGCCATTATAATTTGATGATGAATTGCTCAGTTTTGCTGCCACTAATCCATTGGGTTGCATTTGGCAATATCAAAATCATTGTGTCCTGTTCATACATACGATTTTGAAAAAAAAACATACTCTTCTTGCTCACGTAGATGCCAGTGGTTCTCTTTGTATTGCATTAAGTATCAAAAGAAAGAAGGAAAACAATACATGTACATAACTTGAAATGATGCATAATATTGTTATATAACTTTGTTTAGCATTCCACCAGATTAATAACCAACCTCCAGGTTCTTTTGCTGGACCACATTGTTATAATGTGAAGTAAAAACAACTTTTAAAATTGTATAATACTTTTATTTTTTTTGCATTTCACCGGATTAAATAACCAACGTCCCTGTTTCTTTTTTAGCAGGGACACATTGTATATATTGAAGAAAAACATACTTCGAATTATGCATTTAATTCAATAAGTTGTTTGCATTCAACAAATATAAATAACCAACCATCCCAGTTTCTTTTTTGCTGGGACACACTGTACAATGTGAACTTGAAAGGGGACAATTATATCACCCCCTCTCCCTCTGGCCCCATACGTCATACCACCTAGAAACTCATCTGGAGGAGAATTCAACAACTTCTAAGGATTTTGTCATCACCATACACATCCGGTTTACATCCATCATCTAATGGATGATTTGGGTTTATTTCAGCGGAATCCTGACAGCATCCAATCAATGAGTCATAGGCCTATCTCATTCCAATCAGCTTATGATGGGTACATACATGTACGTATGTATTCCGTTTATTTTTGTTACCATACATGTAGGCCTACATGCAGCATTACAACTATTTCCAAATGTCTATGAATATACACCAATCAAAAGAAGGATTATTTTTGCACTTGCATTAATTTGGTTTTGTGTAATACTAATAGCCCACTCCCAGTCTTTATTGGCTACAATAAATTGGGTAATAAAATGGGAAATTTTAGAGTAGTATTGAAGCTTTTTGATGTACATTTGTACATTTGTACATTGAGTAGCATTAAAATACGAAGCAAAGGAATTTACTGGAACTATATGCATACTTCAGATTCAAGACCACAGCATTGCTAAATATACAAAAACATTTTGGCAGAATTCTTCTCTTTTAGCCACTGTTTAAATGTTAAATCCCATTATTGCAGAGAAGCAAGTTGATTCCACAGGGATGTGATCTTTTCAAAGATGATTTATTTCTGTCATTATACACGCCTGACTAATGTCACCCATCACTAATATGATTTTATTGATTCATGGCTCGACCTGAGGCACAAAAAACATACCGGTACCCCATGATTGCCTACCATCACGTGACTACTATAGGATGTGTTCAATGTCCATTTTCAAATTTTAAACGCCAACATGAATCATGATACAAAACGCAATAACAAAACGCTGATATAAAGAGAAACACAGTGGGTGTTCATTGTCCCCATTCCCGGTTGTTCAAGTAGGCCATGCGTTTTGAGTTGGGCCCTTAAAAAGGTGGAGTTGTGACATCTACTCCTCAAATATGGTTTTGTTTATTGATTTACTTAAAAACTATACAAGCTATATAGCTGAATTTGGTGTTAAATTAAAGCTCTCATGAAGGGCAACAAAATACA
>CALNVZ010003435.1:19315012-19335249 GCA_940671915.1 Paracentrotus lividus | reverse complement strand
CTTTTTTTTTTGCTTTTAATATGTTTTTTTTTTTCACGATGCGCATCTTTTTTTCATGAATTTTCAGGCTTTAAGATTCGGAATATATTTGAAGTCCAGGGCGCCATTTCGTAATGTTAATATTCAAGCATGTTGAACTTCGTCATTCATTCGGTTCTCAAGTGTATAGCTTTTTGTTGGGTGTTTCCTTAATTTTTGAAAAAGTTACAGGGCCACTGATTCTAATGGAGATTGCTGCTCGCTGATTCATGTTTATAGATAAAAAATTTTGAGTGTGTCATGCACAACTTACTGGTGGCCCTTACCGTTAAAATTCAGTGGCAGTAGTTGTTGGTTTCAGATCCCGTTCCATTGTGGCTGAGGGTTAAGCATCAGTCGGAATCAGTCTTTTTGATATTTTAGCGCCACCTGGGCGTTAGGCTTTAGCAGATTGATACGACTGCTGTATATTTCGCAAATCGAAATGCGCAGACTGAACTTTCAATTTGCTATTTTCAACATCTTCATTGTGCTTCTTAGCATGTGGTAACTTCCGGTGCAAAAGTGTGAAAAAACAGCGAGAGATGTCTTAGTTTTTTTTGAGAAGGGGAAATATGGTCTAATATAGTACGGGACGTATAATAGCTTTTATACGTTTCGTACAACGGAACTCAGTTTAGCTGCTTGATGCGTGTGTTTGGTCTGTGTTTTGCGTAATATATTTATAGGTCCAGTTGGTTTGTATAATGAGATTGCGGATTGGTTGCGGTTTGGTTTGTAAATTGAAAGATTGAAACATTGACCCACAATTACCATAGCCTCTTAACGATCTCCGCGATCGAACAATTGTATGATTGCCAAGATAATTGTGCGTCATTTCGAAGCACGTCTGTCTAGGACTAATCCAGGTTCCTTTGTCCGGTTCCTTCTATTAGAGAGACGATATTGAAACATGCATGCTGAGTTTTATACTGTTGCGGGTTGATAATAGGACCCTCGCAAAATCTTCTGCAGTTCCTTGCGTCTGGTAGATGCTCGAGGTGGCTAGCGTTAGTTAATTAGGCGTGGCTTATGATCAAGTGTCATTACAACCTGATCTACAACGTGATTTTTTGAAACGTAGTCTCACGTGTCTTAAATATGTAAAGTAGCGCATTTTTTGTTTATCCTATAAATGGTAGCATCTTTTTTATCTTTAGTCCGCTGTAATTGAGATTTTAGTCCAAGTTGGTCGACAGGTGCTGGATAAGAGCTTTGCCATTTTTCACGTGACATATTGAAGGAGATGTGAATAACTAGGAAGGTCGCTGTTCTTTGTATTAGCATGAACTGATTTTACTGAATCTTCAGAAACATGGTGATTACTTTAAAAATTTGATATTTGGATAAAAAATGTCCTCAGCTGCGGATACCGAGGCTGTTCCTCATAATTTCATAGACGCAATGAAATAAACTTCAAACCTCAATACAGGGGGCCTTAGGTACACTAACATTTTGATTATAGAGAGATTTTTGCGATTTGCACTTATTAAACGTCAACAAATACGCTTTTGTTTCGAATACATATTTAATGGCTATTGACAATAGAATGTTGTGCGAATTTTAGTATGCTTTCTTTTACCACTTTTTAATTAAAAAAACCTTTTCGATAAATTTATATGTGCTTTAATTTAGTTGCTTATTTCACTAAGACATCGGCAAGAGTATGTTCTGGTATGAGTATTTCTGTGTGGTTATTAGTTGTTTTAGCTATTTTTTGTTCTTTGATAGTGGGAGGGGGGCTGAACATGGTGTTCAAAAATCACAGTACCAGAGTGGCTCATATGACAATTTTGATAAGATTTGTCTAAGTGGTGTGTTTATTTTTTTTATTAATTTGTTGAATTAACATTGAGACTAGAAATAGGTTTTTGTCAATTTGTCAAGACATAGAGTTATTATTAAGTGTAACTCGCTTTAAATGCATGTGTATATCTCTTCTTTTCTTAGTTTATGTTGTTGTAGAAGGTATTATTTGTTATTATCGTTCTTTTTGTGTGATATTGTGTGCTTGGAATTTACCTCATGAATTGTCAGGATTTCAAATAAAGTTTGATAATTTTGAATCTCTTTCCCTCTCCACATACCAATGTGAGTTAAGACGCACGAGGGGTCTTAGGAGGGTATTATAAAATTATATGGGCTACTTGTGATTGATAAGGGGTGTGGGGCCTGATGTAAAATTAAAGGTTTAGAATTTTTGTTTGTTGTGTATTGTTTGTTTGTTTGTTGTTTGTGTTGAGTAATGATATTTGATTGTTTTGTTGATTGATTTATTAGTTTTTCTTGCGTTTTTGCTCGAACGGTAGAGGTTTCAGATTTTTATTGTGTATATCTTGTTCGGTTTTGGTGCCGTTTATAGGTCTTTGTTTCGCGGCTCCTTCTTTATCTTGGTCTTGATTGTTTTTATTAAGTCTACTGTACTGTTATTTATTTTTTTGGTAGATTTTTGCTCTTTTTTCTTTTTTTTGATTCTACTTTTCTTTGTTTCATTATAGTATTTTTAGTATTAGCTCCATTGTGTATTTGATAAATCTTAATCTTTTAGTTAGTAGTGGTTTGATATGGAAACTCCTGTATTCTGTCGAGCTGTGTTTGGATAAGTCTTCAACGTAGATTCAATTCTTATTGATGAATGAAACTACGAGGGTGATTCTCATAATGTTATAGGGAACATGTATATCCTATGTAGATTGTTTAATTAGACAAGACTTAGTCGTTGGTGATACGTGTGCCATCATATTTCATCAGTCTCTTCAAGAGGTTTCTTGTGCATAAGTGTACAAGGAGATAGCATATGTAACCCAAGGAGATGTCTTCACTGATAATTGTTAATAGAGTACTGTCTTTCAAATTAGTATACAAATGCTCAAGATGTATCAGTGTATTGAGTCATCACTGGATTGTGATCGCATTAAGGTAACTTAATATGTAATGGAATCAGGAAGATGCATCTTTTGGATGGATTTCGTTACTCAGATAATGCTTTTTACTCTCTCGTCGTCCTTCACTCTTCTCTATCTGTGCTCGGTGGCTCTCTTCTTTCTTTGTTTTTATTTTTTTTTTTTTTTTTTTGGGGGGGAGGCATTTGAATAGAAAAATATGCCCCTTTTCATCAGAGAGGAAAAATAGATATGCTTATAAAACAAAAATATTTGAAAAGAAACTTTGGGAAACCAAAGAAAAATTGTTGTAAAAATATACCAGTATATACAGGGGAAATCTACATGTATGACATCATTTGCTCATGACAAATTAACCTCATGTCAATGGGCAGTAAATCCAAATATGATTTTGTCATAATCATAATGTCATAGCTTTCTAAATAGCCGCATCATTATATCTTGAATTTTAAAAAATACAATTTTTGAAACGTAATAGCTTTTACAGGGGGGTTCCTTTAAAGGTAGTGTCAGCCTTTTGCAGGCAAAAATATTAAATTTCTAGTTTTTTAGAGGATATTGTAGTATATCAATGACTATATCTTCCCACAACATGATTAAGCTCAATTTTGTATATTTGTCATTATATTGCAATTATCAAAATTTATTCCTATTTTTTCGAACCTCGAAAAATATACCGTACGGTGCGAGCCGTTGACCGTTAGCGCAGAGAATAAAGCACGCAGATGCGCAGTGTGTATATTGCTGTGTGTCGTCCGTGCGTGCGCGCTGTAATATCCACGATGTTGATGGAGTGCTGGTGTAGATTGGTAGTCAGATTTTCATTTTAAATTACTGATCTAGGCAACCTATGGCAGTAAGATTGAATAGACAGTATAGGTTGATCATATTCTAAAGTTATGCCAAGTTGCATTTGTTTTCGCAAATTGTGAAAAAGGATGACACTACCTTTAAGGGCAGACTAATTGATGCTTTCCCAAATATCTATTTAAGATTATATCTTACCTTTTCTGTGCATCAAGCTCGGTGATATAGGTAGATTGGTTGTCAGGGGCAACGGAGGTACTGCCCCCTAATCTGAGGTTGGTAATGGGTGTGAAAAGTGACATCTTGGATGTAGGTTTTGTATTGTGACGAGAGTAATCTGCAAAACACATGAATTAAAATAAAATCAAATTTGATTTTCATAATCAAACTTTTAGAGTTGCCAGCCATGTGGGTGTACAAGTTTACAAAAACATTAGGGTCTGCCCACTTACCCATTTTCATTTCAAATTTCCCCTCAAAATTTTACTTCAAAGAAAATGAAAAAGAACTAATTAATCTGAGCCAAAAACCGGTCTTGTTCTACAAATCTTTTGATGAATTTTTTAACAATCCTTACTCAAAACATGAAAAATAATTGAGATTACTCATTTCATATTAAATTCATGGTAATTTATTCATGGTTAACACATGGATCTTCTAATGATACCGTAATTTCATACCACCACAAAAAGCTTGGACTTCCCCAAAAGACATACTGTACAGTCATGTACATGTAGGTTGCCTTATAATAGGGGGTGCCCACCTCTTGAGCCCCCGCCTACATTGTATGTAAATGCACTACTATGCATTGTAAAAACATTATTTATTCTCGATAAGGGCCGATAGTGACATGGAATGAGGGGAACCCAAATAATCCAATTCCATGTAGGTGTCACATTCTTATCGTTCATTGCATACTAGTCAGAATTCATGTACAGCTCATCAATAAGCCTGTAGGTGCCTACTTCAAGTACATTCACCTTGACTAGTATTACTGTACATGTATGCCCTATCACATTAAAAGTTACTTAATTAAAAAAAATTAAAATGTTTGTCTTGTAGTAAAAAAATATAAATTTCTTATCATGATTGCTGTTGAAGGAAAAGGAGTAATAATTAGATCCATTTCTAAGACTGTATAATAATAATAATAATGGCACAAGTTTGGAATAATTTTATCAGCAATACAATTTATTCATGTTTTACATTAAAGTTAGAGCAGCTGCAATTAGATATCTATCGGTACTACTAGTTATTCTGTTTTATTCTTTACTAGGAGGTTTGTAGTTTAATATTAAATTCAGACTTGTTTATTTTCTGTTCTTGTGTTACAGCTGGTTTTTCAAAAATACATTTGAAGCAGCTTAAAGCTGGTGTATAGTGTTGGGAGAGGAAAATTTAATTTGTATTCACAGTTAGATAATATGAAAGACTGAATCCTATAGCTATAATAAAGAAAGTTATATTACATGAAATCTCGTTTTAGTGTCTTTATTTCACGATAAAAGTATAAAAAAGATAAGTCGGGGATCCGTCTCATCTTAGTGTGCACTAGGCGTTCACATGGAAAATCAATGGGGATTCTCTTGTGTGGGTGATACACACAGATCGCTACGCTCCATTCATGCGGGAAGTTTGGGGGACTGGACACCCCATCAAAGGTCTCAAAACACGTTACATTATGTTTGGGTTAAAACATTTCACTGAAATTCACCGGAAATCGTGAAAGGAATATACAAAATCTCTCACAGCGATATATATCAAAGGCACTAACTATTGAAAATATATATTTTTCCAAATTTATAAGTTTTTTAAGGCCAAATATGATCATAGAGGATTTCAAATTCCAATGACAATTTGGTAAAACAGCCTGCTAGAATTTATTCGGAGGCAATTTCTTACAATGTGAATGAGCGCATTTTCTTGTATATTTGGGAGATACAGTACAGGCATACTGACTAGTTTTATGGTATCACATTACACCTGATAAAGGAAAGATATATACATATATTCAAAGAATTGTAATTGTAATTTAGGATTTAATGGATCATCAATTTTTATTTTAAGGTGCAAATTATTTGTATTAATTTTCATATTCATATCACTCAATTTACACAATGTTGTTAACGCATAGACAATATTATTATATTTTCATTATAACTTTTTCTAATGATACTCAACTGCAGACAGTCGTTATTGCCACAGAGCTCTCCACATGCACAAGACCGTATCGTGTGTGTCTCGTGTAGTACGACAGAATACTCTTCATTTATAATTCATGCAGACATTCAGAATACACATGTCATGTATTATCCATCGAACCAACTGGTTTAAGTATGGATCACAGATTCATGACACATGGGTCTGCAGTATTCTCAATGTAAAGCGCCTAACTTTAAGCCTAGCTTAAATCTGTGGTTTAACTATGGCTTGCTACGAGGGAATCAATCTGTCTATGTTACATGTTCCAATCACCTTTAATGAATTCGAGGATCATGTTTTAATTAAGGAAGCTTCTGTACCTATCATTTCCAAGCAGTTTTAATAGTTTCACTACCAAATATTATGATGAATTGAACATCTACTTTAATTTCGGGATTGATTCTCTTTTAGCAAGCCATAGTTAAACCACAGTGTGATGAAGAACCAGTATTTGCAAACAGTTAATGTGACTTGAAGAATAACGCTTCACACCTTCAATGTACAATGTACACAATAACTTTAATAATGTTCTTCTCACAGTCTAAGAGAGCGTCACACGACACTCAATGAGTTACTTCTCATGCTGGATGCCTGTAGATAACTGATTACATGTTGAATATTTTGGGTACTCATACTAAAGTTTCCTAGTAAGTCAGCCCCATTTATGTAAATTAGCCACTGCCACTCCAGGCAACAATATAATATACAACATAACTAAACCAAATGATGTCCCCTCCCTTGGATACCAAATTAACCAATGGAACATTATTTCATGGAGTAAAAGTGCTGACTTGTTGGTCAGTTTTTGGACTCCCCCGATTGAGACAGAATTGACCAATGACACATTTGTCTTTCATGAAGTTGAAGTGCTTGCCCTTGGTCAGTTTCTAGAATCCCCCAAAAGAGAGGCTGACAGGACTTTTATGTTGACCAGTCCCCCAACATATATGTCAAATAATATAAAGGATATAATAGTATCATGTGATCATCATGAGAATGGTCTGATGTAGTAGAGATGCTGACTGGACCTTATAATGTTAATAACGTTTTGCTGACCATGTGATGTTACCCTTACCTCCATGGTTGGCCTCTATAGTCAGGCAGCCAGCTCAAGATTGGTTAGCTGAACGAGGTACCAGTAGTAAAGTATTGGAATATATGGGGAAGAATCCCACATTTACTAAACCCAACGTCTGGCAGTGCATCTCTGCTGCATTAGGTCCCTACAGCCGGGGGCGTCCAAAATGAGTGCCCATTTTACAAAAAATTCTATTTTGAATAAAAATAGCAGAATTCATTTTCTAAACACACTAACTTTGATGTCAAAATAAAGAGTATTACATTGTCTTAACGCTTGTGTCATTTTGAAATCAGACTGAAATCGAAAACAGTGAAAGTTTTGATGAAGAAATGTTTTTTTTTCACTTTTTTAACGCAAATATATTTTGTTCCTTTTTTCAATAATTTTTAATAAATAGTTGTATAAAGTATTGATGTTTGTAACTTTTCTAAAAACTACCTACGTGCATGTTAATGATGCTGTAAAAAGAAGGGAGTTATATCTTATTCCGATAAAGAATTATGATGAGCTAAAGTCAGGAACGCAATATAGTCAAAAATCAACAATTTGCCCCGTATCGAAGAAGAATCCCATACCCGTACGTGTATTAGGAAAGGCCGATAACATGCGATAGCTTTTAGCAGACAAAACAAGTATCGAAATGTTCCGCATTTTTGGCACTTTTGTTTGCCTACCGTACTCACAGCCATCGCATACAATCAGCTTTTCATAATACACGTGCGGGTATTGTGTGATTCTCAGTCACGGGGCAAATTGTTGATTTTTGTCTATATTGCGTTCCTGACTTTAGCTCATCATAATTCTTTATCGGAATAAGATATAACTCCCTTCTTTTTCCAGCATCATTCACATGCACGAAGGTAGTTTTTGGAAAAGTTACAAACATCAATGTTTTATACAACTATTTATTTAAAATTATTGAAAAAAGGAACAAAAAATGAGAAAAAAAACATTTCTTCATCAAAACTTTCACTGTTTTCGATTTCAGTCTGATTTCAAAATGACACAAGCGTTAAGACAATGCAATACTCTTTATTTTGACATCAAAGTTAGTGTGTTTAGAAAATGAATTCTGCTATTTTCATTCAAAATAGAATTTTTTGTCAAATGGGCACTCATTTTGGGGTGCCAGGTAAAAATGGCAGAGGCAAAAATGGCAGAGGTAAAAATGGCAGAGGTAAAAATGGCAGAGGCAAAAATGGCAGAGGTAAAAACAAAAATGCGCAAAGGTTACAGAGGTAAAAATGGCAGGGGTAAAAATGGCAGAGGCAAAAATGGCAGAGGTAAAAATGGCAGAGGCAAAAATAGCAGAGGTAAAAATGGCAGAGATAAAATGCCAGAAGTAAAATGGAATGTCTTTCGCAATCCAATTGTCATAGCAAAGCCCATGCTCATAATTATGGCAAATTCCCTTTAGGAAAAGGGGTAAAATATTCATAAAGAAAACTGAGAACGGATTTTCAAATTTAAATGCTGGACTGCCAGGAGGGTCCTTATCTTTAGAATTGACTGAGTTCCATTTGTAGGATTACTATCTGCTATGAGATATTGCTATACCAAAGTGAGCGATTGTTTTATCTGCATTTTTACCTTCTAACTGTACATGTTATAACAAATTATAAGTACATTTCGACGTCAGTGTGGAAATGCCATCTTAAAATATAAATGTGCACGTTTTTGTTTAACGGACAAACAACAACATGTCTTAACAAAAGTAATTCTTTATTATTTTTACCTCATGAGAGAAAAAATAGAATAAAATTACCTATACGATTTTGATGTAACACGTGCAGTAATGACTATAACAATCGCCAATACTTTGATATTGCAATAGCTCATAATCAGCTAGTCCAAATGGAAGGCAGTCAATTTAAAAGTTAAGAGCACCTCCAACAATGATATTTTATAATCCTTTCTTATAACTAGCTTTCTTTGTTAACTATTTACCCCTTTTGGTATCTCACTTCGGCGGAAACACATTTGAGACGGATTTGTCAACATGGTTTTGCCATTATAGCTTGTCTCCTTAGTCTCCTCTTTCTCCTTAATTTTCAGACAGGTTTCTAATAGGTCCCACTCTTTATACGTGAAACAAAGGATTCCGTCGCGGAGACGTCTCCGCGACAGAATCATATCCACGACGGATAAAAAGTATTAAAGTGTGTTCAATGTCCAGTTTCAAATTTATACGCCAGCATGAATCATGATACAAAACGCAATCACAAAACACAAACGCAGTCAGCGGTGCACCGTTCAGTGTCCAAAATTTAAACGTGTTTATACGTCGATCGTCTTTAAATTCCCCACTCTCAAAAAACAAATATCTTCTCCTTTTTTCAATTGCACCGGAAGCTTCCATTGCGAGAGCACATTTAAACACGTTTGAAAACTCAATCCTGTTCAGTGTCGCATTTCGTTGCAATCGCGATGCTCAAGGTCGTAAAATTGAAGCTGATTGTGTTTCAAAACGCATCTTTTTCGGTGTTTAAATTTTCGGCGTTTAAATTTAAATTGAGATTTGAAACACATTTATTTTTACGACCGGGGATGGGGGACAATGAACACCCTCTTTGTTTTTCTTTATATCAGCGTTTTGTAATTGCGTTTTGTATCATGATTCATGTTGGCGTATAAATTTGAAACTGGACATTGAACACACTCTTAGAGACGTGTCCGATGTCGCGGAGATGTAGCAGTGACGTCTCCGATACATTTTTCATAAACTGTAACAAAGCAATTTAAAAAAACCGTCTCAAAGTTGTATCCGCGACTCATGAAACGTTTTAAACAAGTTTTTTTTTAAATTGTTGCGGAGACGTTTCTGAGACGTTTCATGAGTCGCAGAAATAACTTTTAGACGGTTCTTTGTGCTTTGTTACAGTTTTAAACTGTCGCGGAGACGTCGTGGAGACATCTCCGCGACGTCTCCGCAACATCGGAGACGGAGACGTAATATTTTTTTTATCTGTCGCGAAGGCGTTCCCGAGAAATGAGATACCACCCAAGGGAATTGGCCGTGTTTTATTCATGGGATTTGCTATGACAATTTAATTGCGTAAGGACCGACATGTTTAACCCTCTGCCATATTACCTGCTGCCCTCTTTTACCTCCGCCAATTTTACCTCTGCCATTTTTACCTCCGCCATTTTTACCTCTGCCCTTTTTACCTCCGCCATTTTTACCTCTTGCCATTTTTACCTCTGCCATTTTTACCTTCTGTCATTTTTACCTCTGCCATTTTTACCTCTGCCATTTTTACCTCTGCCATTTTTGCCTCTGCCAATTTTGCCTCTGCCATTTTTACCTCTGCCATTTTTACCTCCGCCATTATTGCCTCTGCATTTTTACCTCTGCCATTATTACCTCTTGCCATTTTTACCTCTGCCATTATTACCTCTGCCATTTTTACACCGAACCCATTTTGGACGCCCCCGGCTTGTAGACCTAATGCAGCAGAGATGCACTGCCAGACGGTTGGTTTAGTAAATGTGGGATTCTCCCCATATATTCCAAACTTTACTACTGGTACTCGTTCAGCAACCAATCTGGAGCTAGCTGCCTGACTACTACTACCAATTCACATCTAAGAGTTTAACCTACCCTAATACTGCATCAAATGTGACATACCTTGTCACACACAGATTTAAGCTAGGCTTAAAGTTAGGCAGCTTTTGAGAATACAGGCCACGGTGTTTTAAGTTTGGGACCTCTCCAAGGTCAAAAATATTTACAATGATCATTAAAATTTACATTTCTAAATTATTAGAGTTGCATGGTCTACATGTTATAATACAGCTTTTTTTCCAGATCTTGGATTGAAGGATGGATACAACAAAATGATACTGAAAGGGAAAAAAGCCAACTAAAAATGAATCTTGTAGGGTGGAAAGGCCCATTTAAAAGTAAACAAAATAAGTTTTAAAAAAAATAAAAGCCTCAGGAATTTTTTTTTTTTTTTTTTTTTTTTTTTGGGGTGGGGGGGAGTAGGTGTTAAACATCTTGGGGTCCTTATCTATTATTCAACTAAAAACATTAATATTATCAGGAGGTGGAAGATCTTCCACCTCCCTTGATATTATTATTTTAAAAATAAATAAACAGATTCAGGGGTGTGGTGAGGGGAGGAGCTGCCATGAATTGTGGCCTATGGTTGGTTTTTGTGCACTTTTTTGTAATTGAATTTGGGTGTTTTAAAGGTGCGAATCAAGGCCTGCCCCCCCCCCCCCCCCCCCCCCCCCCCCCCCCCCCCCCCCCCCCCCCCGGCCTCTAACAGATCAGTGGCTACATAATTATATACATAATAGGCCTATTAATTTTCCTAATACTACTTCTATTTAGTCATTCTAGAATTATGTGAGGGACTAGGAAATACCTGTGCCTGTCCACTAATGGCCTAATAGAAGTTGAAAATGTTTCTTTGATTGTGAACAAAAGATGTGTTCATGCTAGAGTGAAACAAGCCCTTGGACATGCTACATGTATATAGACTTTCACTGTACAAGCCATTGATATCTGTATGAGCTTATGTGGCAGTTGAGTTAACTCCCTGATGGAAGAGCTGAAGTTTTTCCACGGAAACTAGTTAAATAATGTAAGTACAAAATATGACATAATTGGGCAGTTCCAGCGTTACGGACATTACCATTCAGGACCAATTTTTGCTACTTCAAAAGGTTCATTAAGATAACATAACTCTTCTATTCTGAACTCATAACAGGGAATCATAAACCAAAAAATTAGACTATAAATGTGCAAGTTTCAATCCATTTCCGTACATGTTGTTGGGTAGTTACGCCATATATTGTAACCGTTACGGACATTACATTTTTTGACAAGATTTTAACATACCTTTACATTCATTGAAAAGTCTGTTGAGTTTAGTACACAGTAAGTCCAATCTCCACATAAATTTAATGGTAATGAAATGTTTCATTGGATTAAAGTTGAATTTAATGAAACAAATGACACATGTACCCGCAGAGCCAAATTGTGGCGTTACGGACATTACATTTTAATACGGACAATTACAGATTTGTTCCACTTTCATTAAGTAGAAAGGGGTCACACGTTAGTGGTAATATTTTGTATTCTTTCGCCTGGATGGTATATACACATTCTAAAATGTTGCAAAAGCATTTTCATGAATTTTTTATTTCATTGGTTGCCAATTTGAGGACTATTTGTTTCGTTTAATCTGGAACTTTATTAGCTGTTGATTTTGCTTTTTATGGGAATCAAAAAGAATATTATATGTCTACAATGGATAAATGATCCATAAAAGGACATGTAGTTTACCTTTTGACTTGTATTAATAATATTTTAACTCTACATCTTAAAATGTAATATTAGAGAAGCGTTACGGACATTACACTTTTCATACACTTGAATGTACCAAAGCTGAGCCTAACTCTATACGAATAAACAACTTTTTAATCTTATTGAAATAATGTATATTGTTCATCTAAACATCAATATGATTTTTGGATCTTTGAGGGATGCTTTTCCATTCTCCTTTTTCACAATTTGTTGTTATAATTTACAAAGTCTTGTAAATGTTAATGTAGTCTTCACAAGTGTCAAAAAAGTCTTTTCAACATATCATTCATTCATTCTGCTTCCATGTCAATTTGGAGGTAATATGGATACTTCTACCCACAGCAAAAGTAGGTAGCATATACTATGAATTTCCCTGTTCCACAAAGACTCCCTCTTCTTCACTGTATAAAAAAGAAATTTATGAATCTTTGTCTTTCAAAAACCACATTGTGTACCCATGGATCCTTCTTATTTGTGCAACAAAGTACTTTGCAATTTTGTTTTGTCTGAAACCCACATGAACAAAATATCCTATTGGGAGCAGTTGTCAAGAAGTATGCATGTGGTTTACACCTTTTCCTCATCCTCTCTTGTCCTCTAGTGTCACCTTAAATGTGTCCACCAAGCTTGCCTCTATTTTGCTTCGAGTACAGCTTGTAGTGAATGCATGCAGTGTTTACAGGTTTTAATTAATTGACTAAAAAAAAATGTTGAAATCACTGTAATGTCACAAACTAATGTTACTATAAAGGAGCCAGCATCTATTTATGATAGATTTCCTATTGAAGTATAAAATCAAAACAATATCCTGCAATCGTATGCTTCTCATCTTTGTACAAATGTGTAATGTCCGTAAGGCAATGATGGATGTAATGTCCGTAACGCTCTTCCTGAAATTTATGAAATATAAAAAACTTGATGATGTTGTAGATAACATATTTTAGCTTTGCATTGAATTGCAACAAAATTGGCACCAAACACAAGGTGCTATAAAAACTTATGCTTATCAAAAACGTTTAGGAACATTAACATTCAAGCGCGATAGAAATCAAAAAGTTTGAAAAAGGTATTTTTCAGAAAATATTTTCATTCCTTCCAAATCCTTTTGGAATGATTATATGGGTCCTGAGCTCATATAAACACAAAAATAATCACCTAAAGGCATTTTATGGTAAGATTTTGCTTGAGAACAAATATATGCAAAACACACTGAATTTATGGCAATTTCTTGGAAGACACTTTTTCAACAGCTGAAAAAAATATGTTTTCCGACGTGGGAACAATTTATTTTATTATATCTTGTTGATATACCCTTCCTGAATACTTTCCAGTTAAATAATTTGTTTTTCTCTATTTTCATTTTTTCACCCTGGGTTTCATTTTTCATGGAGAATTGCCCATTTGATGGATTTAGCTAGGATGTAAAGGAATTACAATGCTAGATAAATATATACTTTGAACCATTATTAAATTGAATAAGATGTGATATAGAAAGGAAAGCAAATTGAAAGTTTGAAAGTGTACAATGTGCATTTTGAGTTAAATCATTATTATCTTACTTATTATTGTTTGCAATGTTAATAGTGTATTGGATTACTTTTCTGTAATTCTTGATGTTGTTTAACAGAGAAATTTGATCTTTAAAACAATGAATGTACTTAAAATATTGAGAAGGTACCTTGTTATTTAAAGATACATGTCATACTGATGCTAAATGTGATTTCTCTTGAAGAGAATATTTCTTTTTTGCTTAAGGCTAGATATTACTTACTTCGGGCGGGTCCGGCGTTCATAATGAAGAATCATATTAATCTGTTGGTGGATGTGAAAGTGATAAAATTTCTTAATTGAAGACTAAACTTTTCAAAGAGATATTTACATACATGTACAATGTTTGCGAAGTAAATTGTTCACAGTGGAGGATAGATGTACATTTTTAAGAGGATAAATGTCCTTTTCTGTTACGAATAGTTCTTGTTAGTTTACTAGGAACATTAATTAGTCCTTAATAATTTTAACTCTGTTGTCAAGGTAACTTGATGTATTATATGATATTGTTATTTGATGCTAATTGTAATTCTCCTTTTGTTTGTTACAGAGTGGTCTCTTCTACCCTCTTTTGTTGATATGGAAATGACACAATAAAGTGTTGGCCAATATACCCAGTAGAACTGTGAACCCGATTTGATTGTTCGACTCTTAGTCCATTCCCTCACAATTGGTAGTACGGATGGGGTGCAGGATCTTCACAGGTGACGAAGAACTATTGGCTTGGTCAACAATCAGAGAATGAAATAATCCTTCAACAACGGAAAGAGGTTCAGACAAAAGAGGGTAGGAAGATGACAACAATGGAGGAAATGCAGAAGGAGTTGGAGAAGCTGACTTTGGAAATGAAGAGCCGTGAAGTATATTTCCCTCCAAAGGAGAAAAAGATCCGGCCCTTTAACGGGAAAGACACTATGGATGTACATGTAATCTGTTTTGTTGAGGACATCAAGGCAGGCATCAAGCTTCGTAAACTCATAGGGGAGAGTGCCATCAACTATGTTCTGGCACATTCAGAGGGACCCGCGAGGCAGGAAGTTCAGCACCGCTCTGATTCTGAAAAGAAGGATGCTGAAGCAATACTGAACATACTACTGGATGCTTTTGGAGATAAGCGAACTGTTATAGTGACCTGTATAATCGAATCCAAATGGAAGAGGAGTCGGTGGCTCAGTACGGGTATGCTCTACTTGCTCTCACCACACAAATACAACGCAAACCGGATGCCCCTGAAATAGAAAGTATTCTCAAAGAACAGTTCAGGGCAGGGCTGATTGACCCAGTGCTACGCAGAGAAGTGAAGCGCTTGACAAAGGAGAAGCCGGAACTGTCCTTCCTAAAAATACGAGACTGGGCCGTAGAGATGGATGATGAGGAGAAAGGTGGTTACTCTTGCAAGAAAAAATGTACTTCTAATCAAGCAGAGGCTAAGTTGGAGATTGGAAAGATGGTGGAGGGACTTGCTGAGGCAATTAAAGGCCAAACTTTGTTGCACAACAGGGTGCCTTCAACTCCCGCTTATACAGATTGGAACAGGACACCGCAAGGAGAGGACGAAGGGACCAAAGCACCGTTGAATGCTATAGATGTCACCAAATGGGACACTACGCCAGACAGTGTAACCAAGCAGCAGTAAACCAACAACAGGGAAATAAGTACACCCAGGGCCAGGAGCCAATCCCTGGGTGCTACTCCAGAGAGCTCGACAAGAAATATTCAACCAAGTATCCAATCTCAACCTAAACTTATTGGAATCTGTCCTGTAAGCGACATATCAATGGGTGGAGTACATCTAACATGTACAGTACAGTTGACTGTGGCTCGCAGGTGACAACCATTACCACGGATTGCTTCCAGCGATGTTTTTCAAAGTCATCCCTAAAAGACTTGAATTGGATTTCCCTCAGTGCTGCTAATGGAACAGAAATCCCTTATTCAGGATATTTTGAGACGGACATAATCATTGCTGGCATAACTGTTCCAAAAAGAGGTATTCTTGTGACAACTGCATCTAATGAACCTAAGTACCCTGTTCTACTAGGAATGAATGTTCTGGACGAAGTGCCCGTGGAGACGATAGCAGCCATAATCGGAAAGGACGCAGCTGAAAGAGCTTGTGAGAACTTAATCAACAAAAAGAATATTGTTGGTCTTGTTCGTGTTGCTGATAAAGTGAGAATCCCTGCCCGATCTGTGCAGGCGATAAAGGTGACAGGACCAACTTGTGTAGCACAAACGCCAATGGTTATTGATCAGATTGAACAGACACCCCGAGGTATCGTCCTTAGTCCGACGTTGGCGCTCTTACCTCGTGAAAGGATGAGTGTGCAACTATTCAGTATGACAGACGAAGATATCTTTCTCAAACCCAGAACCCCTATTGGATCTGTTCAAATGGCAGCTGTGGTTGATGACAACAGTGTCCTGTGCCAAAGGGTGGTTGCAAGTGCAGAGGAACTTTCGGGGGCGAGAAAACTTCTGGAGACACCTGGTTTGTTGTGGGACGGACTTAGTGCAGAGCAGAGACAACAAGCAGAAGCTCTTTTGTTACAACATAGTGATGTCTTTGCCTCATCTGAGGATGATCTTGGCCACACAAACACAGTCACTCACCGGATTAGAACAGTAGATGATGAACCTGTGAAACTTCCTTACAGGCGTATTCCCCCTTCACAGCTGGAAGAAGTGAGAGAACATATCCGCAAGCTACTGGATAAGAAAGTGATTAAGGAAAGTACAAGTCCTTATGCATCTCCAATCGTATTAGTGCGCAAGTCAGATGGTTCTTTACGCCTGTGTGTAGACTATCGTAGACTCAACTCGAAGACAAGGAAAGATGCTTATCCAATACCTAGGATAGATGAGTCAATAGATGCTTTGACGGGCGCCAAATGGTTTTCTACGCTTGACCTACTATCAGGTTACCATCAAGTAGCCATGGATGAGAAAGATCAACACAAGACAAGCTTTACAACACCCTTTGGTTTATTTGAATACACCCGCATGCCCTTTGGGTTGTGCAATGCGCCAGGAACATTTCAGCGATTGATGCAGATGTGTTTGGGGGATCAGTTCTTCTCATCTGTCTTGTGTTACCTAAACGATATCCTGGTGTATTCATCCAGCTTTGAACAACAGCTTGAGAGACTTGATGTTGTCCTATGTAGACTTCGCAGTCATGGTTTAAAGGTGAAACCTTCAAAATGTCAACTTTTTCGTCCTGAAGTGAAGTACTTGGGTCATAAAGTTTCCAGAGAAGGAGTGAAAACAAATCCAGACAAAATAGAAGTGGTAAGGAGTTGGCCGACACCAAAGAAACTGAAGGAGCTGCGATCATTTTTGGGATTCTGCTCGTTCTATCGATGATTTGTGAAAGGCTTCTCACAAATTGCTGGCCCTTTGCATAAACTTGTTGCCACCCAAGTTGAGAAGAGGAAGGAGAGAAAAACAACACCTTTTGTGTGGGAACCAGAACATCAAGCCTCTTTTGATGAACTCAAGGAGAAGTTATGTCAACCCCCGGTACTTGGCTATGCAGATTTCAAACAACCATTCGAGTTAGAGGTGGATTCAAGTCTACAGGGGATAGGAGCAGTGTTGTTCCAGAGGCAAAGTGGTAAACGTCGGGTAATAGCTTACGCCAGTCGAGCGCTTCGAGGTGCAGAGAAGACTATGGAAAATTATTCCAGTATGAAGCTAGAGTTACTTGGAATGAGATGGGCAATCACAGAGAAGTTCAGAGAATACCTTGTTGGAAGTCGATTCATAGTATTTACTGACAACAACCCGCTGGCCCACCTGAAGACAGCCAAGCTTGGGGCTGTAGAACAACGTTGGGTGAATGACTTGTCTCACTTCAAATTTGATGTCAAATACAAACCTGGAGTCTCGAACAAGGCAGCAGATGGATTATCTCGCCGACCTCATGCATCACCGGAGCACTTAGAGGCGCCTAATACTTCGGATGGACTCTGTATGGCCATAGGCACTACCCGGTTGCCAGATGACCTCATAGACAGCGAAGTATTTTTCCAGTCTATCCAAGAAGAGGATGATACTGTCAGCGAGACTGAAGGTATGCTTTTCAGCACCCCTACTCCTTTCCCGAATTATTCAAGAGAACAATTAGAAGAGTTCCAAAGACGAGACCCAACTATCAGCAGGTTCCGGTACTACTGGGAAAGGAAGGAAAAGCCAGACAAGGCGCAGAGGACTGGAGAAGACGAAAATGTAATCCTTCTACTGAGGCAGATGGAAAAGATAAGAGAGAAGGATGGACTCTTGTACAGAGTGATTGATGACGAAGAAATATGGAAGTATTATTAGGCAAACGATTTCACTTTTGTCAGCAAGTATGTACAAATAACGCAAAAATGACCATATATTTTGTTGCATTTTAGCCTGTTCAGCCCCCCCCTCCCCCACCCAACAAGCCCCCCCCCCCCCCCCCCCCTCCACTTCAACAAAACGTTCCGTGGCCCCCAATTGATCTAAAATATTCAGGAGAAAACTGATTTTCACATCACTTAGAAAAAGGTAGCTAATCCAAAACAACATTTTTCAATTTTCGACTTTCCACGGGATTTATTAAGTACATGTAGAGATCACTATTCATTATTATTAAACTCAAGTTGTGGCGTCAGTATGATGACTTTCCACTGACAATGTATTGACTATGAGCGAGTTGATTTGCAATTATCAAGATCCGCGGATTTAGAAACACCAAAACGTACACTTGGGACAGGATTGAAAGTTCATATCGAAAAAGGAAATCAATATATTGAATATTCGACTTCCAGCGGAAAATATGTTTGATAATACAGACAATTAGAAGCGGTTATAATTCACGAAAAAATGTGCGTTTGATTTTGTGGAAAGGGTAGAGTTGGAAAAAATAGTGTAATTCTCCGTGACAAAACCAAATCTACGCAAACAATAAACACTGGATAACTCGAGCAGGAACATCACGTCATGCACATGTGACTACGATCATCAGCTGACGCAGTTGACCAATCAGAGCGGTTTATTCTCGCACCGGCAAGATGAGCCGTTGTTTCTGGATCGGTCACGAGTGAAAGTTGGTGTGAGTTTTTAGTGGCTCCTTTGACTGGTTACATGATTAAATAACATGATGTTGATATTTTTTGCTGTAGAGTAATATATGGCTTTCCATAAATATCAATAATACTGGTTGACGCAAGTATTTTTTCACTTGAAATCATCCTTGTTTCCGATTGCTTTTGTTTTTCCGTTACTTGCCATTAGTATAGGCCTTTGGAATATCATTCCGCTGAATACTATAAACTGCATTTTTTTTATTGAATAGATTCAAAAGTACCAATGTTTTATGATGAAATAGAGACCTTGTTTGTGGAAAATTGAACAATTCTAAGGGCTGTAAAATATTGATTCTGCGCGACGCCGTCTCTCAAATCACGCATTCTTCTGCGCGGTGACCGGATTTTTCAATGAATACGTTCTTCGGATCAAAAGGAGAGCTGTCAGTCGATCGCGTGCGCGCGCTGACTGTATGTACTTATAAAAAGTTTGAGACAAAACTATGATTTTAGCAGGGGAGGACTGTTTGAGGGACTAGGATAATACCTCTGGCCTGTCCACTAATTGGCCTATAGAAGTTGAAAAATGTTTGCTTTGATTGTGAACAAAAGATATGTTGTTCATGCTAGAGTGACAAGCCCTTGGACATGCTACATGTATATAGACTTTCACTTGTACAAGCCATTGATATCTGTATGAGCTAGGTGTGGCAGTGAGTTAACTCCTTGATGGAGGAGCTGAAGTTTTTCCCACGGAAACTAGTTAATAATGTAAGTGCAAAATATGACATTTGATGGATTTTAGCTTAGGATGTAAGAGGGAATTACAATGCTAGATTAAATATATTACTTTGACAACCATTATAAATTGAATAAGATGTGTATATAATATGAAAGGAAGGCAAAATTGAAAAGTTGAAAGTGTACAATGTGGCATTTTGAGCTTAAGATTCATTATTAATCTTACTTTATTATGGTGTTGCAAATGTTAATAGTGGTATTGGATTACTTTTCCTGTAATTCTTGATGTTGTATTAACAAGAGAAAATTTTGATCTTTTAAACGATGAGATGTGACTTTAACAATATTTGAGAAGGTGACCTTTGTTATTTAAAGATACATGTCATTACTGATGCTAAATGTGATTTTCTCTGAAGAAGAATATTTCATTTTTTTGCTGTGAAGCGTAGCGATATTACTTACTTCGTTCATAATGACGAGATCACTATTATCTATGTGGTGCGATCTGTAAAGTTGCATAATTCGCTTAAATTGAAGACTAATACTTTTAAAGAGATATTTAG
>CALNVZ010003435.1:19255230-19299400 GCA_940671915.1 Paracentrotus lividus | reverse complement strand
CCCCGGTCTCCCTAAATACCATAATACATAGACGATAGTGAGAGACGAATGGACTGTGAGGAGAGTCAGATAAGTTTATAATTAAAATGTTGAGAAAAGTGAGATTCTATGAATGATGAATCCTTGTAGAGACCAGAGAGAGAGAGAGCTAAAAAAAAAAAAGAAAAGAAAATAAACTTTTAACTAATAGTGAATGTGTGTTGTGTTGGCTCGGTGAGCGGTATGTTAATGTTGTTGCGTTGCAGGATGAGATGTATACAGCGAGGAAGTATATTAGAAAATACTTCCATCGGCTATGAGTTGTATCCTGTCACACACCACCAATTCCACTCATGATTGGGAGAGCGCAATCTCAGCCAATGTAATCCCCGCTATCTTTTCTACACATTTTAATTCACTGGAATCTCAGAATATTTTCAGTATGTAAAAGAGAGAATACACGATTTTATTGTGTAAAGTTTACGACAGATAAAGCTGGGTAAGGTGAGGACGGTGCAGGCCTGATTTTGACATCCCATTAGTTGGTCAGCTGACATATCAAATTTCTACTCACCCTTCTCCCCCCTCGCGGCACGTGCTAACCCCTCACAGAAAAGTAACAGTAATATAATTCTCATATAAATATTCACAGTTTGGGGTGTTCTGTGACTAATCTAGATAATTTTTGTCTCTTCGGCTATTGCGCAGAAACTTCATGGTGTACGTCAGTTTTACAATGTCATAATGAGGGGATATATGGTTGCTGATGTGCCTATGTCCTTATACTTCTCGTTCTCGTTTCACTCGTCGACGTTCATATCCATTACATAAATGTATCTTTATTTTTTTGCACTTTCCATAGGGTGTAGGGGCGGAGAACCACAGTAGAAATACCGAATTCTTAGTGCACTACTTCTTTTTCACTCTAGATTCTATCGGCGAACCGCAACTTTTTCAATTTAAGAGAGGTGCGTCGGACTGTCGACTCTCCTGGTCATCTCCGCGCCCCTATGGTAGCAGCAAATATACTATGTTCCAAACCACTTCATTGACCAGTTTTATTAGATGTTTAGGCTGAAGAAAGTAATGGGAAATCCAAAATAAGCACTCATGTCGTCGATGAATTTCAGTGACATGCCTATAAACAACGTGATCAAGATCTAGTGCAAAAATAAAAGCACATGATCACACAATGACATCCATACAGCTAAGTACTAAAAACTGGTTACGAGGAGCACATGAAGGAGCGAAAGATAGGGAATATAGCTCGAAAACTACATAATACAATTACTAAAAAGTTAGAACCGGACAAGAACGAGGGGCGATCTGGCGAAAGAGAGCGCTAAACGCATGTAAAGAGTACAAAGAGGATACAGATATAATGAAAGACGTAGCAAAAATACCGCTCCAACATAGGGAACGCACATGAGAGTCGGATAATAAGTATACTGGCTCGACGGGACGGTCGTTCAACGATCGTATGGTACAGTAGCGCACGGTACGCGTGTGGTGATCAAAAAATAAACAAGTGGGATAGGGTTGCATCAAAAGAGAGGCGCAGCGGGGGAACGGGGGAAAGGAGCCCGGGGAGGGAGTCGTCCAGAAAAAACTTGGACTGCAAGGAGGTCTGAGTGCACGGCAGTGAAGACGTATGATCAGTAAAGTATGCGCCTATCGCGAGGCTGTGTCGCATACCAAGCAGAAGTTCAACTGTCCTCTAACACATATTAACATATAAAGTCATATCTATAGTCATCCAATATGTGCAACTGGCCGAATCCGGAGTCTCCTCCGCTATAGATTCTCCTTGTATCCACAGAATATAATAACGTGCGAACGTGGTGATCGTCCTCTCATTGGAAAAATAATTCATATGAGCAACGTGAGAGTAGTGTTGTCCTCAGAGCTCTCCTCCACTCTACCCTACTCCCCTATCCAGGCGCGGATCCAGGGGTCTCAGAAGGAGGGTGGCTCCAACTCTGCGTGAACAAACACAAAACACTCGGCGTATGGAGCGAGCATAGCTCCCTCTCTCTCCTCCGTGCTCACCACGACCACGTAAGCGCGTGAAGATAAAAACACCATCCCCACGCACATACAGCTAAGCCCACATACCGAACTAAAAACCGAGCAAGAAATCATTCACAACGACCACATTCCTACGCACCCTTGACAAAACCAATGTACATGTACGCTGAATCCACCTGCGTCGCTGCTCTGCCGACGCGAATCCGGCGGACTGCCCACAGACCGAACAGTCGTGCGCGTGTGCAGCTAATGCAACCGCACAAAGGAGAGGAATATACAATGCGAAAAATACGCGTAAAGATAAGAACCCAAATACAATCCCTCAAAAAAAATAAAGTCCATGTAACTAAGCACAGCTGCTGGCACATACAATCAGAGAGACGATACGAAGTATCGAACGAGTCAAGGAAATCTATGTAGTTAGCAAAACCACTTCAAAGAATACATAGTCTACGGATTAATGGCACAAGTACTTGTGATGTACGAAGATTGTGATCCAGCTCTAGTGCGGTGGCGTAGGAAAGAAAGAAAGAATCCGGTGTACGCCGCAAAAACGAGTCTCACGTGAAGCCAGCCAACGCCGCCCGACGTGCCGGCCTCTGTCATAAAGCCGCCTCAAGACTGAATCACGAACCGGCACCCACGGCGTGCCCTGACGGCATCAATGGAGTCATGCACCGTCGCTGCGGCAATATCGTCACAATGGGTGTGTTACCAGCGCCTGTGCACGGAGCGTAGCGGAGCGGTCACAATGGTGATCTGGCACGGCAGCCCATTATGGAGTCGCTGCCAGTCAGAAAATGAGAGCAAGATATAGTGGAACATGAGGAATGAGTCGTGCTTAGTAACAGTGTACATCAGTCGTAGGTGTGAGGTGGAATGAGTGAGCAGATGCTAACGGAGACAACCCCGCCGGTTATACCCAAACAGGATACCCCCATGTCTGTCATATCTCCTCTGCCTCCGCTCGTCTGCACACAGAAGAAGTACGTTGCTCGCGCATGTAATGAAATGCGTGTGAACACAAGCAAACAAGACAGAGTATACCAAACGACGCACCGAGGCCACACAGGGGCATGAACACCAGAAAAACGTGAGCGGGAAATGGACGGGCTATAGACCGCGCACTGGCTGAGGGCATATCGCGGATGGAACATATGCCCTGAATAGGTAAGACTCGTGGTAAAGGAGAGAACAAGCATGGTGCAGTCAGGATCGAGAGAGAGCAGGAGAGGGAGGAAAGTCGAGTAAAACGACGGGGAAGTAAGTAGCGGAACCAAGCACAAAGAATGGAAGAAGCATGAAGAGAAAAATACTCACCTCAGCGTGAACGAGAAGATCAGTGCGGGTCGAAATATCACCGAGAAACATGACGACGTGCGTGGCGAGCCAAAATCATATTACCACAGATTAAAACGAACAAAAACGAAAGTGGAGAATTGAAGTACCTCAAAAATCGCGAGGGGATGGGTGAAAAATGATCTGTCCAAGTTAAGCTGAGTAGAAATTGATAACCCTGCAAAAGAAAACCTGCCTTGTAGTAACTCGATGAAATGAGCTGCTCGATGTTTTTAGTTGCGCATGATAGCAACAAAACGCCCGTGCGGGCCCTCAGGATACAGATCGAGCTCGTCTGCTCCGCCGCACCCTGCGGTTAAGAGAGAGCAAATCCGGTAACGCAATGGAAGGAGAGATCCCGAAAAAACACAATAATTAAAAAATAAAAAAAAGAAGAAAACAAAAAACGGAAATAAATCCGTGTGGGGATTAGTAACGGTGTTAATAAAAAATCTGAAGTGAGAGCAGTTTACGTGTTGTGTCACACTGGTAGGAGTATGTAAGAAGAGTAAAACAAAGAAAAACCGGTATAATAAACCTCGTAATCCTGCGCTCGAGTGTTGAGCTGTAAAGTCGCCGCTTTTAGTGAGTCAGTGTGACGTCCGTGGTTGTATTCTGGTCTGGTATAAAATGCAGTGTTCGATTACCAGTTTCAGGTCCACTATTAATAAGCGTGCTGGAAGGGAGAGTGGCGATTTTACAGCGCATCCGAGTGGCGAGTACGCTAGAATTTATTGTGAGGTGTGTTGGATTAGTAGTAGAGGTGTGAATCTAGATAGCGCGTGCGTCCATATGAGACTCGGTGAGGTGCTATTGTCAATATTGCTCGCGTCCCGCGTTGGTGATATCATAGGAGAAAAAATAACGTGAGTGATGCATGTTATAAAATACTGCGATCCTGATTCTATGCACGCTCTCTGCCCGGTACCGCGACGGCTGTGTGGTCCAGGCCAGTGGGATCGCGATAGCCGACGCAGACCGTATTAATAGAGAGAGCTTTCTCAGTACAGGACACACATTCCCGAGAAAGTGTGGCACTGTCTGGTCGGTGAGGCACGGGAAGGCATTTAGAACTGGGCGGGGTAGAATAACTTATACACTGATCTTGATTATTTTTTATTATTTTTGTCACGATATGAGAGACACCAAAGAATCCCGTGTTATTGATGTGTGAAGACAGAGAGTGATGATTTTCGATTGGAGTTATTTTTTTTGAGAATAAGACTCTAGAAAAAATTGGGTAACAAGAATAGGGTACACAAGTCATGTCTTAGAGTATATTAAAATAGGAGAATAGCTTACTA
Source organism: Paracentrotus lividus (assembly GCA_940671915.1). NCBI lineage: Eukaryota > Metazoa > Echinodermata > Echinoidea > Camarodonta > Echinidae > Paracentrotus > Paracentrotus lividus. Next base: position 19,294,751 of record CALNVZ010003435.1, on the reverse strand, counting down.
AAAAAAATGCTCACTAATTCACATTCAAACATAGAATGATTGTACACGTAAACTAAAAGCACGATAAAATTACTAAAATGTTAAATATAATAATTGATTAACTTTATGGAAACTGGCACAGATCAGTAATGGAGCTATATCGTCAAAACCACATTGTGACGTATACGTGCATGTGAAATAATCCCATTGTGACGTATTGCGCGACGTGATAATAATCCATTTGACGTTAGGCATGTGCCGCGTATGAAAACAAATTTAGCGCTATACAGGCACGGCGGCCGTCCGGTTCGTGAAAATAATTTGTCCAGCGGAGTATATAACAGCATTTTTTACTTACTCTCACGAACCTGGCTACAAGTGATCTACCAATCTTCGTACATTCAAAAAAGTACATTAAACTAAAAATACATTTGTGATATAGAAACTACACAAAATTCCTTGAAATTATATATAGTATTTTATGAGTAAAAGTTATACATAGGACATATTTCTGAGGGATTGAAAATGGGCTAAACTTCAAACGCGTTTATCTCAGAATGTACTTTTCGCAGTGCGCGTTCGGTTGTGCCGGTTCGTGAAAGCAGCGACGATATTATAATTTTGTTTTTATAGGAGTAAAAATGAAATTGTTTAAATTCCTCGTTTTATGTCAGTATAGGCCTATATATCGGGGAATGTTTTGACTCGCGCTTCGCGCTCGTTTGCTCGCTCCACTCGCAAGTTTTTTTTTTTCAAAGTTGGGCCCCTCCTTCTGGAAAATCCTGGATCCGCGCCTGATAAAGGGTGTAGATATAATCATGTAACTAAACAGTGATATTAAATTATTTTTTTAATAGGATGCACCCGTAAATCCATAATTATTATTTCATTGTACAGGGAAAAATCCATTCAAACTCAATTTCGGATGAAAAATGAGCTAGAAAAAAATTAATAAATAAAGGAGACAAATTTTTGCTGAAAAAAAAGCTGAAGGCCACTACCCGCCCCCCCCCTACAACCAGACAATTGTTTTTTTTTTAGAAATCAACAACCTACGAGCCTACAATATTGTTACGGTGCGAGATCGAATGGCGACCGAGCGGAAATTTGAGACTTTAAAATACTTGTATAATATATAAAAAGGCTCTTTTAAAAGTGCCCTCTTTTGAAGAAGAAACGTAAATTTTAAATTGTAATATGAAGTTCAGTTCTCCCTCTCGCTCTCTCTAACGTTTTAGTATTATGACAGAATGTCATTGTGTGATCAAGTGATTTTATTTTTGCCAACTAGAAATCTTACATGTATATGAATTAAAAAGATGATATTATTTCCATTTTTGCCAAAATCATATGATGTCATGAAAGTGTTTGGCATGTTATGCTCCAGGCGCGGATCCAGGGAGCCGACAGATCCGCCCCCTAATTCCATAAATTAGAAAAAGGTGCCTAAAATCGGGTATTTTCTGGTCCGCCCCACCCCCTAAAAATGAAAAAAAAAAAATCATTGATGGATGACTGACCCGAGTGACCGACTTACCCCATCCCCTATGACATTGTATTGACGACATGAGTTTCTGGATGGCCGAACAAAATTAATGTTCACGTCACACCCCCCCCCCCCCCCCCTCCCAGCTTAACGACGTAACTTTACAAAAAAATCGACCGTACGAAAATCTGAAATTCCAATGTTGGCCTCTCCCAATCATCAGTGTTGGTGTGTTTGACAGGTACACAGCGAGGAAGTATTTTTAAAATACTTCCTCGCTATATACCTGTCAAACACACCAACACCCCCCCCCACACACACACACTATTATTGTTTATTTTCTTTTTCTTTTTTTTTTTAGCTCTCTCTCTCTCTCTCTCATCATTCATTCTCTTTCTCAACATTTTATATATCTGCTCTCTCCCTCACACTCATAGTGTAAGGGAGACCGGGGATGGACGTTACAAAATTCACATTTTGGGCCAGATAATTCTAATGAAAGTACTCACACACTCCATTTTGGGTCTGTAGTTCGCATATTATGTTGGCTAGAACCTGAGGCACATAGAACTTGAAAATATGTAAACACTAATTAACTACAACTTAATTAATGAAGTCATTTTTTTTGAAACACCATACGGGGTAAATTGTTATTATATGTAAACATTAGGGGTAATTTCACAATGAGTAAATCTCTTATACCATACTTGTTTTTCAACTTTCCAGTTTCTTGGTATCGTTAACAGTAGATCAAGTAGACCTCTAGAATAGACTAAAGTAATAATAGAAATATCAAAATATTAACACCAGAAAATTGAAACAAAATTACTTTACGCGTGTAATGTAATTGGGGTAGGTTGTTACATCGACATGGGGTAGGTTGGGCCAAAAAAAAGAAATTGTTTGGTTGTCCTCGACCGACCGACCCTCTGAAAACGGCCCGACCCGACCAACCTCTTTTTTTTTTTCTTTTATTTTTATTATCAACCCAAACGCCGAAAATACACAGCTCATATTTATTTGTATATATTTTTCATAAAACAGTATTATAGCATGTGTTATTTTTCCATGCAGTCCCATTTTACATAACTCAATAAAACGTAAAAGTGATCTAAAAATGGAAGTCATTCGTTTCTTTGTTTTTCTTTGTTTTTCAATGGGAGGAAAAAAAAAAAAAAAAAAAACCCGAACCGACGACCCCGATTTTTGAAAAAAGGCATTTCATTGGACACACAAACAATTTTTTTTTTTTGGCCTTGTTGTAACAACCTACCCCATGGGTGATTTTAACACATAAAATCAACTGTAGCAAAGCCATTAGGCAGAATTACAGGGCATGGCTCAGGTGTTATTAGTGACATACATGTACTATATTCACAATACCAGACTGTCATCATGTGCCTTCAGTTGTAAGAACTATTACAAATTTTAATTTTTGACAAAAATTCACTTGAGAACTGTAAAAAAAATGTTTTTTGTTGATTTACTTTTTAATAAAACAACGGAGAAACCTCACGAACGGCAGTTCATCAACGCTATGTGTAGGCTGTATATAGATGCCAGTTAGCACGAACTCTCTTGTTCCAACTTAGCACATTGAGAACTGTAACAAATGCCCCCTGTACTTCCATCCCCGGTCTCCCCTACTCCTCCCTCATCTCAAATCTCTTACTATCCCTCTCACACGCTCTTTTTCAATTCTATGTCTCCGCTCTCATCATCATTCCCCTTTGTATATATATCTCATTCTTTCTCTCTCTCTTCGCCAAACACACACACACACACACACACACACACACACTCTCTCTCTCTCTCATCATTCTCATTTATCTTCAATGGTATCGCTTGCAACACACTATTCTCTCTCATCATCATCTCAAATATTTTGTTTTACACTTATCCCACTTACACTCTCTTCAAATCTTTCTTTCTCATTTATCTCATATTCTCTCACTTTGTCCCTCTCGAATTTTTTTAAGTTCTTTCTCTCTCTCTCTCTCTCTCTCACCATTCTCTTATATTTTAGATACTCTCCCTATATCCCACGCACACACAAACTCTTCTTCAATTCTCTCTTTCTCTTTCTCCCTCCCTACCCTCGTCTTTTAATTTACATGTATCCCATATGATTTCACATCTGAAAAAGAATCATGTGTTTGATGTATATACATCTCCATTTATTAATACCAAGAAACCACTTTGCTCCTTACACACAATATACATGAAATATGTGGAATATGTAACAGTTAAACTGTAACAGTTAAAGTGATGAATAGACATCACATAAGGCCACATGTATAGAGTTGGTGGAAAATGCGTTACATATTAAAAAAAAAATTGTAGAAATGTACATTGTCACAATCAAACATCTCTAGTTTCTTAGTAGTAAGTCAGACATGTATAAAAGTATAATATATATATGAAAGAAGAGATTGAAAAAAAGATGATTAACATATTTTTTGTGCCTGTATAAGGTGTGTCATAAAAGCCATACAGAGTGTTACAGGAAAAATGGTTTGAAAACCTTCACAATTTTACCGGCGTATAATTTCTAAATCTTTCACCAAATGAAATGAATCATCTTGGATTGTGTTAAGACGGAATGCTTCTAAAAAATATAAACTTGTAATACAAAATTATTTTTTCTTACCGCGCTATAGGGTGTCAAAGAAAAAAAAATAGTGCAAAACGTGGCAGAAATCCTGTCTTTTACACTATGATTGCAACTCAAACAAAGTTTATTGCAAGTAAAATGTTTCCACTTAATTGTGTATTTACATGCATGCAAAGAAAATGGCGAAAAATAACAATGTTATAAAATTGCATGTGACAATTTTTTATGCCTGCAATGCATGGTCTATGAGGATGTGTGCATTAAGTATTTTTCAATTGATTAAGTAATTGATTAAATAACTTTTGAAAAATCTGCTTCACATTTATCTAGAACCACATAAATTCCCAAGAGAATGATATATCACTCAACCCATAAGACCAATTGGCTGCAAAGATATAATGCAGCAAACAATAAGAAAGTACACAAATAGGAATTCCCTATGCTTTAACACGTGCCTCCACCGTAGGATCCTCCACCCCTTACCCTACTCCACTAAAAGTATCTTTGTATTAAAAGTATGAGTATAACGAAGCTGAAACTTCACAGACATTGTAGCCTGATAAATTATTTACGATATGAATTATTGCACAGCTTATGACTGTACATCAATTTTCATGCCATGTGAAAAAATGTGATAATTTTCCCTCTAAAATGTAACGCCTCCACCCTTTTACTATACCCCAACTTGTGACACATGACCATAAAAAATGTGTTGTATTTAAATACAAAATGAAGTTCAATTCAGAACCTAACCATCAGAAACAGAGGATTAATTTCGAAGAGTAGAGTATAGAGCATTATTATTATGTGTGTATTCTTTAGAATGATTGGATGATTATTTAGTTTCAAATTTTACTAACAGCTTTTATTTTAAAACCATTTTTACAAAATTCTATCATCAACGTTTGAAGGCCTTAAAGGGATGCAGTAACACTGAATGATATTCAAATCACATTTATTCGATTTAGCTTATTTTGCCAACATAATTATAAACACTTAGGTCAGTCTGGTATCTCTGCAAAATTGCAAGCTAATTGCTTGCTTTACCTTCGAGATATCAATGATTTCATACTCAAAATTTATAAACCAACCACGGATGGTGGTTATATAAAACCATGTGCTTTTCCACACACCCATTTCCTGTTGTAAATTCCCCCTTCTGTAGCGGCCTGGTTAGCTCTCAGCATGAGGGTACTGGGTTCGCGCTGTATGCTGCGCATTGTTGTTACACTGTTTTAAGGTAGTAAATGACTTCATTTGATTCTGAAAACTTTCAGTAGTTGTTGTTACGTTGGAGCAATATAATTCTATTAATCTTGGTATAATTGCTCTTGTTTTTGAAAGCTACTTAATCCCTTTAAACATAGATAACATTAAACATCTCAGATATTTCAGAGAAATTATAATCCAATCTTGATTTTAATGTAAATTTATAATTATAAGAATGACATAAGGGCACCAATTACTGATGAATTCGAATCTATTTCAGTGCATTTTTTTTTTTTGGTTTTTTTTTTGTGCATTAATTATGCCGTGAATTACATGACGCATGAGTAAAAAGAGCAAAAGTTACAGGCAAATAAACACTATGCTATGTTGTTCATTAATGTCTAATAATGCAAGTAATCATCAAAATCCTCATTCAATTACCAATGTGAATTACAGGCGCAGATTCAGATTCAAACTTTTACGGGGAGCAAATTCGAAAATCGAAAAGAAATTGAAAAGCAAAAGAAAAACATAAAAATAAAATAAAATAAAAAAAAGAAAAAGAAGAAGAAAAAAGGTTATTGCTCCAAAATGAATGCATTTTTTGTTCTACTTGCGATCCTATGGAGGCGTTCCTACCCTCCGCCCACTGGATCCGCGCCTGAATTCATAATCATTTTGTTTTCATGTAAATATTATTTTGTTTTATCTGTGTACTAAACTTTCCTCAATATGTAAAACTGACGCCAATTAGAGGATAAAATCAAGCAAAGATATATTCTGTTAAAAGCCAAGATGTTTAACTGCCTTACATGAACATTATTTACAGAAAACGATATAAAATAATTATGACATGATATAAGATACTATCAATAGATGATTTACAACATGATGCAGTGAATAAAATCTCTTAGGTCTTTATTGCACAACAATGCAGATATTAAATGCACAAAGGTTAATATTAATTGAACCTAAAATTATGTGTTTTTTAAATAACCAATTCATATGCTATTTCAGTTTCTAGACTTAGCTTTCTATTTTTCGTAACATACATTACAAAAGATTTTTTTTTTTTTTTTTTTTTTTACAATGCTTTATAAAAGATTTGATTTTTGACGATCAGTAGAAACCATTTACCATTGGAAAAGGCAAGAATGGCAATCTATATTTACAATACATTTCTACAATAGGAGCATTATATATCATGGAATGATAGAAAGACAGTAGGTGAATATATTTCACTGAAAAAAGTACTGATGAATCGAGTACTGAATGTATTTACAATATATTATCAAATCCAACATAAATGTATACAGACTGGAATGATATAAAGAGAGCACTGACTATATATTTCATTGAATCATATATTGATGAATCAAGCGCTGGATGTATTATAGTTACAATATACAACAGATCTATAGAGGCTGCAGAACTGGGGGATGGCACAATGCATCATCAATTATGTAATTAATTATATAAATATTTTAGCTAAAAATTGGAAATGATTGTACATTATGGACCCTATTATATAAGTATTAGGAGGCCTTTTAAGGTCTGTCAGTAGCAATTTACTCTTTGATATGTACTTATTCATGCATTACTTGACGAGTCAATCAAATTTTTAAACAAAATGTAGTCAATATGTGTACCAACACCCCTGCCAAGTTATTAAGCGGAAGACATTTTTGTTAAAAAGTTATGCTATTTTACTCATGATGGAGTTGCTTTTTTGTCACCTTTTATTGTTTCAATTTCATCCCCACCCGGCCTGGCACAATTCGAAATTTGCATTTTCGCAAACAATGCGTCGTGTTCATCCAAGCGTAAAGACATACCACACAAAATCGGTACCAGATGTGGGAGAAGTTACTCTTTCAGAATATGTAAAATAATTTAGGGTTTATATATTGGTTTTCTTTTTATTGACATTTTCCTAGGTGCAAATTTTTTTTTTTTACCTCACTTGGTAGACTCTTGCATGAACTATTTCAGATGGTTATGGAAATAAATAATATGTGCCCTTCCTTATTTGATAAGAAATTGGACTGGGTGCCTCTAGGGTATGAATAATTATGAACATGGTGTTTTGTGTAAATCTGTCTATAAAATACCCCTGGAATACCAAATTGCTCAAAATGTCAAAATTTCCTAATAGTCCAGATCTTGGTAACATACTGATCACCAAAAAGTTTGACGAAACTCATTTATTTAAAAGCAAAATTAAAAAACTTGAAAAATGTCAGGGGTATGAACAATTTTGCGGACAACTGTATATACAATGGACAAACATCTGTGTTTCCTTTTATATCCCCCCTTACACGGATTAGGATAGGGGTAAGTGTTATGAGGTAATTAAGTGCTAAATGTACTTACTATGTACACATAAGTGTTTTAACTTATTGACCCCCCCCCCTAACAATAGGGATGAGGAAAGTCTTAGAGCTCAACAAATGGTGAATTATTTAGTTACAACAAATAAAGAATGATCAGTGTTTTTATTTATGGACTTCCCCTTTAAAATAGGGATGGGGTAAGGACAAGGGTCAATAATAATAATAATAATAATAATAATAATAATAATAGTTACATTTATATAGCGCTTAATGCATATGTGAGGCCCCTCCAAAATAGGGTACCCTTACAAAATTTATTTGATTATACTCATGCAAATATACCACCCATTCATTCTCAGAATATTATATAACCCTCAATTAGGATATTTGCACACCCCTATTTTATAATGGAGCAATCCTCAAAACCCCATCTCAGTGGTCAAACCATGTGGTTGGTCATCATTATCCTTGCTGATGCTGACACACAAAGATTGATCACTGTTTTCCTCTCTTCATTATTATTTACAGGTAAGAAAAGATACATTGTATCATTATCATAATATGTTTTTAATGTTGTTATGCTATTCTGGAGAAGAGTTTCATGTATATCTTCTCTTCTGATTAATGTGAATTTAGTTTCATCAATACTATAGTATAATCATGGATGTCTAGATACAATTAGTTAAGATTTAGTTTATACTTTCTTCAGATATACTGTTCCTGAAAGGTTAAAGTAGAAATAGTTATCAGTAAAACTATTTTAACATTCGTTTAAAACTTGTATAGCAACTGAATATCATATTAGAGTCAGTACTCAAAGGTGCATGTGCACATACATGTACTGTATATTCTTTTGTTCTTTGTTCTTCTCAAGAAAGTATCTGTAATCAAAGTGTTATGTAATTAGGCTCTTTAACTTTCAGCTTGTTACCTTGACCACTGAAAGTTCTGTTTACTTTTAAGATTTGTTAAGAATAAGTAATACTAAGGGTTAAGCTATAGCATGCTGTAAGGAAATGTTTGTAGTAATAGAGAATAGTGTTTAGAGATTATGAGAGTTACAGAGTTAATTTGGAAAGACTAAGGGATCACCTCAGAAAGGGCAACAAGGTATACAAGGATTCATTTAGGATGTGGAACAAAGAAAGTGTTCATCTCGCACAGAAGTTCCCATATAGGAATCAGGGGATCATCTCGACAGTTCAGGATTAAGACTGGAGAATGTTCTTGCTTGTATCAATAGGCCATGTGGTTGATGGTTCTTTAGAAGATAGGACATACTATATTTCCTTAATGAGAGATCAGTTAACTTCTTTAGTTACCATGATTATGTTAAAGAATAGTCATAGAGAATTAGGAATTAAAGTTGTTTACCTTAGCTTATTAGGAAATACTAGAGTTATGCATGTTTATTATTGAGTATGTATAGAGGACAAGTTGACAAGTTGACAAGTCGCAAAAGTGAGTTTGATAGATGAAGTCTATCCTTGATTATGTATATTAATTGTTATGTGACATACTTCTTTTAATAAATGCATCATTATCCTTGCTGATGCTGACACACAAAGATTGATCACTGTTTTCCTCTCGTCATTATTATTTACAGAGAGAGTTTAACCCCCATCCCACCCAGGGAGGGGTAACACATATATCCACCTTGGTGTTTCTAAGCGCTTATAGTGTTAACTAATTATTACCCGGTTTAGCCAGGCTACCCCGAAAGGTGCTTACAGCCTTCAAGGAATTGCTTCCTACCGGTACCCATTCACCTCACTTGGGTCAAGTACGGGAAATCTGGAGGTTGACACCTTGCCGAGGATGCTAGTGGTATGGACGGGATTTGAATAAATGGTGAGTATTGTTGTAACAAACAATCATGGTTTCCATTGACCCTCTCCACACAATGTTGACAAAATCTCAAATTTCCACATGACTTTTAACTAATTCCAGTACCATCTCTCCTCTCTTAATATTAAAACATTACCCTGAAAATAAAACTTACCAGGGAGCTGGCACACTAACTGAGCTTTAAAATTATACCAAACTTTATAAGCTTTATTTATGTAAACTGTACAAATCAATGCTTCAAAATAGGAAAGTGTATTAGCACTCTATTGGGTGGGGAGTTTTAATCAAATAGAGACATCAATTCAACCAATGTCAATCATATATTGGGTCAGTGATAGTGAGTGTACCAACAGAATATTAGAAAACAAGCGATCCATAAATTCTATTTCATCATTAAATTGTTACAATAATCACTGTTATCATAAGTTTTTACTAAAACCTAAATTTTTATAGTCACAATTTGACTGGGGTAATAAGTTTCGCTAGGTGATGCATAACATAACTTTGATACGTATGAACAGTAAGATAAAGGATAAAATAACTGGAACACCTAAGACAGATATATTTTGGGTGACATATTAATTTCTAACTTTTATTTGCTAATTTTGAGTCTTATTTCTGTGTCAAAAAGATCAATGACAATGCAGATGTATATTTTTATCACAATTAGAAGTCATACTTTAGTTTCTTTTCTGGAGGTTCATAATCATCCTCCCAAGCACATTGTTGGTAAGGATTGGCAGAATTAATTTCAGGAAACATACTATGTTGATTGTATACTGGAAGTTGAACTGGATCCATAGAGGGTTGGTTGGGTGGAGTGCTGTGAGACTGACTAGACCAAGGCACACTGGTAGAACCAACTCTGCTCTGAGGGTTAGGTGATGGAACCAGAGAGGGTTGGTAGGCTGGAGTGATGTGAGGCTGACTAGACCAAGGCACACTGGTAGAACAACTCTGCTCTGAAGGTTAGGTGATGGAATCCATAAAGGGTTGGTGGTGGAGTGCTGTGAGACTGACTAGACCAAGGCACACTGGTAGAACCAACTCTGCTCTGAGGATTAGGTGAGGGTCTATAGAGGGTTGGTAGGGTGGAGTGCTGTGAGGCTGACTAGACCAAGGTAAACTGGTAGAACCAACTCTGCTCTGAGGGTTAGGTGATGGATTCAATAGAGGTTGTGTAGGGTGGAGTGCTGTGAGACTGACAGACCAAGGCACACTGGTAGGACCAACCCTGCTCTGAAGGTTAGGTGATGGAATCATAGAGGGTTGGTAGGGTGGAGTGCTGTGAGACTGACTAGACCAAGGCACACTGGTAGGACCAACTCTGCTCTGAATGTCCCCTGACGAGGCATGGATGGAAAAGAGTAAGATTAAATTAATTAGTAAGAAACTAAAAGGATACCTGACAAAAATGAGGCTGTAACAAGTCTAATTCCACTGTGGCTTAACCCGAAAAAACAGTACAAAAAATTTAATCACTGTTACATGTGCCTTGACAGTTGATCTTAGTAATCTGAAGAACTAATTAGAATGCATTCATGAAGTGATTGTATGAATTTTGAAGCTTATTTCGTACCTCTGATATTGAGAATTGACCCTCTGCAGGACTTGAACTTTTACCTACATTTCCCACTATCTAATTCTGCATCCTTCTTCTGGTAATACATATAACAGCCATTCCGTGTAACTCGACACCCATCGCTTAAAAATTCAAATATAACCAATGAAAAAAATATAGTACTTTTTGGCTAAGTACATATTCAAATGGTATAAATCTGAATTTTCATCACCTTTTATCTTCAAACGACCGAGTTACACCACCTCAAAGAGACAACAAATTTGCTCCACAAAGTATGGTTTTTGGTAATGATTTTAATGATTCTATTTAAAGCATGTTTCATAGTGAGTAGATTCCGAAATTTTAGTATTCTGATTTACTTTATACCCATCTTGTCATATCACATTGGTTCCTGCATTTATGTGAACCGAGCTTGACAATATTTCAAATTGAAAACACCCTCGAAATGTGTCACGCGAGTCACAAAAATACACCCATATTTTTAGTTCACTTAAAAAGTAGTAGAGTGTATGATTTGTAGTTGATAAAAAGTAAGGAGCTTAGGGTCCTCAATCATACCACCAAAGATAATTTTCAAGTGCAGACCCCTTCATTATGAAAAAACACCCTAAAGCACTGTCACGCGAGTCACTTTAGGGTTTCTTAGGGTACCGTCACGCGAGTCACATTTTACAAAACAAGCAAAGTTTAGGAAAATAAAGATAATGATAGGATTTTGTAGAAAAGAAATAAAATCTGCCTTCAAATAAGTCTCGTAAGATGTTCTGATTATCATATTGAGGATAACAATTGGGTTATTTGGCCAAAAATGAGAAATAATAGGTAAATTTTACATTGGAATTCGGGTGAAAGTTAGAAAAAGTGGATGGATTTCAACCCCCTAAGATATTTGCCATGGAGTTATTAGATCTTTTGAAACTGAGCATTCTGGTAGGACATATTATGAAATATGGTCCCTCAAAGTTTCATACCTTTATCTTAAATATTTTTTGAGTCATCAAAATTTATAATCATAGGTTTTCATATTTGCTATTCTATAAATTATGTTGCTACAATACACAAGTCAATGGGAAAATCACCATTTTGCTTTGCATGTTCCAAGACCTCCAAATCTATCTTGAATGAAATAATTCTTTAGTTTTTAAGTTGTATGATACAACTGACTATAAATATTTTGTTTGGTTGAATTGTGGCCCATTCTACAATATGTAATCATGATAATTGGTTCAACTTTTAGTCCAAAATGACACTCGTCACGCGAGTCACACACCTGTGTCACGCGAGTCACATTTTTGAAATGGTGATAGAATTAAAATGAATGGCCAAAGGATACTGAAATTTTACCAGATCATTGCTTCATGTTTCAAAATTATCTCCAGAAAATTTCATCCACATCGGATAAGTAACTTCTGAGGAAATTTCAGTCAAGTACAGTAAGGTCAGAAACCTTCAATAGTGTCGCGTCACGCGAGTCACAGGAAACAAATTGAAATATCTCCTACAAAAATGACTTTGCAATCAAAATTTCTTTGTGCTAATGTGTAATGTCATTACCTTGATTGAAATAAGTCAGAAAAGCAGGTCTGCATCATGAAATTTTGAAGTAATGAGCCTTAACAAGTTGAAATTTTGTGTAAATGTCACGCGAGTTACAATGGAATGGCTGATAACATCCTCAAGTTTGAAGTTTAAATCTAAAGCTGATCAAGAGATAATGCAAGAAAGAGGCCAATACAATATAATATGATCGACCTCTATGACCTACATTCTCAAAAATCTAATCAGATCAAGTTTGAGATTCATATCTCAAGCAGTTCTTGGGATAATTCGAGAACAGGAAAGCAATACATACTGTATGGACAGATGAGCCAAACAATTGATACACATAACTTCCAACTTCCATGGTGGAGATAAAAATATACATTTTAAAATTAATATCAATTCTCTTTTACGTTTGCTAAAATATTATGTTTAAATATTCTGGTCTGAAACATGATTACCATAAAGCAAGAAAGCCTTGTGATATAAAAAACAAAAACAAAAAAAATCCTGTAAACCCAAACTCTATATTATGAATGGTGAAGGTTTCACAAAAATTACCTGGCCATTCTTCGGGGAGGGGATAGATGGCAAAGAAGCTCATTCACGTCCCTTATAGGTTTTCCATTGAATCTGAAATTTCCATTGATGATTTGAGGAAAAGAGCCCTGAAAATATGATGATAATAAAGGTACGATTATTAAATCTCCTTGAGGAGACATACATAAATGGTGATCTTGTTTGGCAAGGCTAACCAAGACCCAATATTATTGTAATTTGTAATTATGGAAATGCATTCATTAAAGTTGCTACAAATGTTAATAGTGGAAATAAACCATGGATTCAATTGCATGGGAATATACTTTATATTTTAAATTCAATTTAATTTAAATTTAAATTCATGACACATATTTCAGTTAACAAGGTTATGAGCAGTATGAAAATAGTAGATGTACATGTAGGAATTACATGTAATATGTATATGTAACACTTATGAAGGAGTAAGCCAATACCTCTATCTTCCCTTTCTTTTGAGTAGACACGCAAGAATCTACAAATGACAAAATACTTCTTTCTAGGGTTCAATTTTCCAAAGGTTTATGGTTTTATAGGAGAGAGACATAAAATACACATTATCCAATGTGTTTCCAAAAAACTTTCATAATTTGTATTTATATCAATTTAAATTAAAATTATGAATGTAAATTTAAGTGTACAAATTTGATACATGTATAACAAGATTAATTAATTATATCCTAGAAATAGCACTGATAAGAAATAAAGGTAATGTAATGCCCCTATGGCCATGTGTCACAAGTTGGGGTATTGTAAAAGGGTGGAGGCGTTACATTTTGGAGGGAAAATTATCACATTTTTTCACATAGCATGAAGATGATGTACAGTCATAAGCTGTGCAATAATTCATATTGTAGATCATTTATCAGGCTACATGTCTGTGAAGTTTCAGCTTCGTCATGCTCATAGTTTTAATACAAAGATACTTTTGGTGGATTAGGGTAAGGGGTGGAGGATCCTACGGTGGAGGATCCTACGGTGGAGGCACGTGTTAAAGCATAGGGAATTCCCATTTTTGTTACTTTCTTATTGTTTGCTGCGTTATATCTTTGCAGCCATTTGGTCTTATGGGTTGAGTGATATATCATTCTCTTGGGAATTTATGTAGTTCTAGATAGATGTGAAGAAGATTTTTCAAAAGCAATTTAATCATTAATTAATCAATTAAAACAAACTTTATGCACACATCCTCATAGACAATGCATTGCAGGCATAAAAAATTGTCACATGCAATTTTATAACAATAATTGTCATTTTTTGCCATTTTCTTTGCATGCATGTAAAAACACAATTTAGTAGAAACATATTACTTGCAATAAACTTTGTTTGAGTTGTAATCCAAGTGTAAAATACAGGATTTCTGCCCTTTTTGCACTCTTTTTTCTTCTTTTCTGACACCCTGTAGCGCGGTTAGATACAATTATTTTGTATTACAAGTTTATATTTTTTAGAAGCATAGTGTCTTATTTACAAAATCCACGATGTTTCATTTCATTTGGTGAAAAGATTAAGAAATTATTCGCCGGTAAAATTGTGAAGTTTTTCAAACCATTTTTTTTCCTGTAACACTCTGTATAGCTTTTATGACACACCTTATACAGGCACAAAAATATGTTAATCATCCTCCTTTCAATCTCTACTTTCAATATATATATATTTTTATACATGTCTGACTTACTACTAAGAAACTAGAGATGTTTGATTGTGGCAATGTACATTTCTAAAAATTTTTGGACATGTAACGCATTTTCCACCCAACTCATGACATGTGGCCCTATGCATAATAATGCAACCCATTGATATTCTGAGTACACACTTAAAAAGTACACATACCTGTAAGGATGAAGCGTTTGATCTGAATGAAGAGCCGAACTCATCATTGAGATACATGTCAAGCAGTGTCAGGTCAGTCAGGTGAGGCATAACACACACTGCTATAGCCAGGTGATGTGATGCAGCTGGTGTTTGACGGGTGATATGAGAGAGACACAGTGATTTGACCTGCATTGTTAGTGGATTATAAATGTAGATATCATACATTCACATGTAAATGGGTCATATGAATGGACCTAAGAATTCCTAATATAAATACTGATTTAATGTATTGTACTTCTGAATTCATGACAAAGATGAATTTATCATTTATTACAATGCATTCTCTTCCTCATGTCATTTCAAGCAATTTTAATCAAACATTGGTTAGAATTTTCATATTTTTCAAATTTGGAATGCATGTGTTTGGAACTCTTATTCTTGCCCAAGTATAGACTAAAATAGCATTAACTGCATTTACAATGTGTAAAACTTACTTTCAATGTGATGACAATCAAGTTTGAATAATGCACACAAATTTATCATGGTGTTAATCACACATAATTCTTAACTTGTTTGTGTGCACTTGAAGTGTACATGTACATAATTTTTGTTAATAGTGTTTACATTTAACTGTCTAATCCATTTATACTTTTGAGTTATACACTACATGTGTATGCAACATGTGTTTCAAAGAAAATGCAATACAACAGATGTGTCGACATAAGTACAGGATTCAGTATGTCTTTGTGTAAAAAGTAATTATACAATTTATTTAAATAATGGATATGTGTTTCACACATTTTTGTAGTATACTTTTCCTTTAATACTGACATGATGTCTCTGTCTATAAATTCAAATTCGGATTCACCCAGTATACGTCAATTATATTAACCCTAAAAAGACTGGGCTATTTTGACACACATAAAGACTGGGGGGGGGGGGGGGGGGCTCATTCAGCCCCCCCTAAAATCATGGCCGTTGAGCGCACGATCGCGCCGAAACTTGGCACGCGCGTTACCCACGGCATACTCTCCAAAACCAATGAGACATATTCTCTGAAAAATTTCATTACTAATTAATTATGCTAATTTATGCATAAAATCTAAGATTTGCTCTAATTAATTAAAAAGAGCTCTAAAAGTGCTAATTTTTGGTTTACAGGCTCTTTGTAGGCTTCTGGTGAAATGCGTTTTTAAAAAAAATCTTTATCAAGATTTTTTTCTTATGTATTCTATTGTTTTTAAAATTTCTTATGTATTTCTATGTTTTTCGACTTTTCGTTTTTTATTGTTTTTTCAATGGAAATCATTGGTGACACCAATTTAATCATAAACAACCTTAAATTAATTCATTTTGATAAGTTAAAGAGAAAATAATGATACATTTATGAATTTTGGCTAAAAACACAATTTACATTGGATTTGTACACAAAATCACGTATTTGAGCAAATTTGGGTCTGACGCACGGTAACAAAATGTTACGTAATTTCGGAACCGCGTACCCGGGCCTCGCAAATTTGGTCTCAAAAGTTGCGCGAGACTTGAAAAAAATAGTCATGAAGTCTCGGCGAATTTTTTTCACACTTTGTGAAGTTATCGCGAAAAATGTCGAGGGGGGGCTGAATGAGCCCCCCCCCCCCCAGTCTTTTTAGGGTTAAGGGGATTATCGTTGTGTAAATTCAAACTCCATGTCAATATCATACTTCATATTGACCTCGTCATTGCCATGAATTAGTCACATACCTGTAAGGATGAAACATTTGATCTCAATGAAGAGTAGAACTCGTCATTGAGATCCATGCCATACAGTGTCAGGTCAGTCAGGTGAGGCATAACACACAATGCTTCTGCCAGGTGATGTGATGCAGCTGGTGTTTGACAGGTGATATCTTGAAGTGTCAGTGTTTGGACCTGCAATGTAATTGGATTATAAATGTAGATATCAAACATCTACATGTAAATTTTATATCCTGTACATGTACTGTATATGAATGAACCAGGTCATGCTGGTGTTAGGTGACTTTCACTAGCTTCAGTATTTATACCTGTCACGTAAGTGTATTATAAATGTAGTTCTCTTACATTCATAAGCGATCATAAGTTATTTACCCAATTTAACACTAAAAAAGAACCTCACAGAGACATTTCATTATCAAAGACTCCAGATGACTTCAAATACATGCCAATATGAACAGGGTGATAAAAGAATTAGTGTCTTATTCCACCTGCTTGAGGTTTTCACCTTAAATTATTCTTTAATTCTGTTTCTTTATTGAGCTGGAACCACCATATAAGCAAATAATATTGGACATTTGCAAAACATCTAGAAGGTTTGTGTTCTTTTCTAGTGTTTGATATAATACATAAGTTAGGAAGACTCAATCCAAAGTGATTCATAGAAAATGACATAACTTTAATCATTTTAACTTGGATATAGTTGGGCATTGAATTTAATAAACAAGAATGATAATTTAAATACTAAATTATTCAACTGAATTTTAACTGCAGGCGGCCCTCCTTTGACACCTAAATTTGTTATGACAATATTTTTTTCCACTTGACATAATAATTTAAAACCAGAAGTGATTACACTGTAATAAAGTTTGTTTTTTTTCTCTTCATTTTCAAGGGATTATGCCTTGGTTTGTGACTTTGCCATTGAATTCATCTAACCCATCAAAGGCAATGAACACTCAGTCTTGATTTGTACGGATGAACTCTGTAATCTGGTTTGAAGATAACAAATCAATCATGATGATTGAATTACAAAATATTTTAGGGAATCTGGATGTAATTGCATGATGCTCTATGTTGTATGTTTGACATCTTAAGGCCACCGCACACCATACAACTTTTGGTCCAAAGTAAAACAATGCATGCAATATACGCAATTGTACATTTGTATTTCAGATTAAAAATTGGGTAGTCCTACACTGTACATGTACGGCCAGAAGTCGTATAGTATGTGGTGGCTTTTAGATTTTGTCACCAACATTAAGATTAAAAATAAGTGAAAACCATTCTAATCTTACTCACCTTTGATCCTCCACCCTTATCTGCAAGTGTTGTACAGAAATCACTGTGGAAGGATGAATGAGAAAGATGAGCATCCTTCAAAGATGGTATGGAGCATATCATCTCAGCCAAATCAACTGACATTGTAGGTCCACACTCCCTCCCAATGATGAGAGTATCCTAAATAAAATGAAGAGAACATGCAATGTTGTTAATATGTTCATTTAAAGTGCATGTAATACAAAACTAGAATATATGAAGTAACTGGAATGACAGTAATAGTCCTGTACATGTACATGTATGTAGCTGTGAAAATGTGACTTGTCATCTCAAAACCACCAAAAAGACTACTTAAAGCATATTTTAGTTTTTATATTCCTCCTGATTCAAGCTTTTCAGTGATATCAAACACATACAGTTTACTTAAGTATAAATAAATGTAATACCATGTCAGAAGAGGAGATATCAATGAGATCTTACATTGCACAGAAAAATCTGCTTCTCATGTCATGTGCCCCATCTGTTGTATGATTTAGTGACGGGTCACAATTAATGTTTTTTCTGATAAATGTCTAAACTCCAAATTTTAAATAGTTTTGTACAATTGATTCTCAACTTCATAACTCACAAATTATAATTGCTCAATATATACATGTACCTTTTCAAATGGAATATAACACACGCAAAAATAAATATGACTAGTATCATCACCAATTTAAACACATGTATAGCCTGCAGTGATTGCATCATTATACATTATTCGATTTTGTTAAACCACATGCTTCTTTTGCAGTTACAGTGAACTGTCAAAATATGTTTATTATTTGTGTCACTATTATTGTCTTTGTATTCATATTGATATGGCTGTGTGTCATGAATTGGCTACTACATACAATAAGATGGTGCTATTATGCTTTTTTTCAGCACTAATCTGTAAATTCTTCACAAAATGATAAAATTTCGATAACAAGTTTGGTATCATTGTGAAGCTCAGTTAATGTGCTAACTCCCTGTGAAGTTTCATCATATTAATTGTAAATAACACTCTGGCAGAGTTGCAATCTTCTAAGTTAGGGGGGATGCCGGAAAAGGCGACTCCTGTACAAAGTCGATGGGAAATTTCAGATTTTGTGGTTGGTTTATTATGGGAAAAATAGTTTCTCTGCCAAATTTGGGTTATTAATATAAATTTGGTAAAAATTTTTAGTAATATTAGCATGAAGCCAAAACGCAGCCACCTTATGATATTATCGACGCAAGGGTGCTTGATGGCGACTGAAAACAGTGATTTTAATAATAATAGTAATTTAATGAACAATTCTTGTATAGCGCATATCACAAAAAAAATGAATTTAAGTCAAGACAGCTTTAAAAAGATCAATGTCAGATGATTTGAATTATATAAGGCTTTTATATGATTATGCAATCATGAGTGAAATAGACGGTCAACAAGAGGAATGTTCTATATTTCTTCAGCCCGCATATATATGCGGGCTTAGTATACAAATGGTTAATAAAATATGATTTAAAAAAAAAAATCATTCATAGTTAATCAATTCATCAAAGCCACTACTCAATGAAAACAAATTAACTTGAAGAGAAGGAAAAATTGATTCGCTATATTGTTTTTAATTTTTCGTGCAAATACTCACCACATGTATTCTAGTGAATAAATAACCTGCTACAGTGTGTGCTGTCGTGTAATGCTCTATCCTCAGCTTCTGTGCTGAAACAATGTCCCTCACTAAGTCTGCTACCTCTGGATCCTGACTCTCAAAGGCAACATCAACAAGGAAATCTTGCTCCATACGAAAATGTACCATGCATTTCATTACATGTTTTGCAATGGGTTTGTTTTGAGACACAGTGAAGTACAAGAGGTACCGAAATTCTTGGTGCCTACGCAGAACTACTTCTTCCATCTTCCTGTTGAATTCATGATGATCCGATTCATACAGGGAAGCAAGATAGACTGCAGCCATATACTCTTGGAACAGTTTGTGAGGAAAGAAGACAGGCAGATGCACTAGAGATTCCTTCTTGTCATGTACATCTATCGCAGAGGTAATTCTGTCCTCCTGAGACAAAATCCCAACTCTGCAAGCAGTCTCCAAAGATTCTCGGCACATTTGGAAATGATGTTCGCTGAAAACCAGAGTATTCTCCTGTAGACCGGTGAAGGCAAGTTTGGCAACTGGTTCAAGGTATTTGCTTATTTCTTTGAGTTTGGCAATCAATTCTGGACCTCCTATTTTCCTGATGATTTTCTGACTATAGTGTTCCTTGAGAAATACAAACATTTCTTGAAAAATCTGTGAAAAGGTCTGAAGTGATTTAATCTCCTTCAGTTTTTGTTCACTTAGCTCTTTCCACATAAGACACAACATGGCTACATAGATAGGGTAGTGAGCCATGTTTTCTGATATGACATCATTTTCCTGAGTGAACTGAATGAGTTGATTAGCTCTATCAGCATCATTTGAAAAATACTTCTGAATGTAAACTGATAAATTCTCTTTGTTGAAACCTTCAACATGAATGAATGTGTACAGCTCTGATAATTTATCATCTGATCTGATCTCTATTGCTCTCCATGGTCGAGTAGTAACTATGACTGGGCAGTGGGCTAGTTCATCTGAACTAAGAATGTCTGTAAGTCTGATTCCACGTCTCTGTGAATAACTGGAACATGCCTCTGTGGTTTCCCATCTTGCTTGTACTGACTGAGGATGCAGTACACTCGGCGTTTTGCGAGATTTTTTCTTTTTCTTCTTTTTCCTCTTTGTTGCCTGTGCTTGATCAGTAGCCTGTGACTGGTAGCTTTCTGTCTGTGAATCATCTGTACCTTGCTTTGTGACTTTGCCACTGAATTCATCTAACCCATCAAAGGCAATGAACACTCTGTCTTGATTTGTACGGATGAACTCTGTAATCTGAAAGACTGTTGCTGGGTTATTCTTGGCAAGGTAAGATTTAGCAATCTCACCAATTGTGTACTTCTTGGAATCACGGAGAGGTACAATTAAGACCCACGTGAAGTGACTGAAATACCTCTCTTGAACCCAGTCCCAGGCAATCTTAGCACAGAGTGTTGTCTTCCCAGCTCCTGCCTCTCCCTGAATCATAATCCGATTGGGGAACTCTTCATTGACTCTGAGATCAAGGATATCATTGTAATCTAGGAGCTTCTTGCATCTTCCATGTTCTTCTTGTAAGACCAGATTGGTATACATGTCTTCAAACTGCACACGTGAAGCAGGATCAAGAGGATTAGCTCTAATCTTGCAGAGAGTAGACCGGTATTTGGACCTGAAATCTTTAGCACATCGCTCAATCAGTTCAGGAGAAAGATGTTTGGTTTGAGATTCAGCTTGAATTGAGTGGGTTTGAGGTCTGGATGGTGCTCCTAGTATGACATAGAGAGAAGATTTAAGACACCAAGTGATTTATGAGATGACAATAGCTGTAAACAAACAGCATATATGAGAAACAGATAAAAATAAGTCATATATTTTAACCCTTCCTTAAATTAATCTTTGAAGTGAATTATTAACTTCCAAAAACTACTGCAAAATGGGTCAAATAAAATGAATTCTATTGTTCTGACTGTAAAATCAAACTACGGAAAGTTTCAGAGCAAACAGAAGTCAATTAATATCTTAAAACAGTGAAAACAAACAAGGCTAGGCATACGGTCTGCATGATCAAGTTGAATCATACATGATTTGAAAAGCTTTACGCTAACGGTTTTCAAAATTTTTGAATGAAATCATAAATATCTTGAAAGTAAAAAGCAAGCTACATTTGTATTTACTCATAGATTTCAAGGGATTCACGACTGACTGAAATATAATCATGTTGGCTCAATGAAAAAATTAAATTTTTTCAATTTAAATCTCATTAAATGTTACTGGATCCCTTTAAAAGAACCTGACTTTTCAGACCTTACTAGTAAGGTAAGTTAACAATTTTAGCAAGAGTGATCAAAAGTGTCCTTGTCAACCACAGTACATTGTAAGACAAATGGATATCCTCCAGTGAGGATTGGTCATGTAGAAAACTATAAGAACGATAGGAGTTGGTATTTAATAGATTTGAACAAGGCTTTCTTTTGCAAGACATCAGCGTAGATTTCTATTGTCAAGAAGGTCTAAAGAAGAAATTAAACCATGCACTATACTACTGTACATGTATGTGGCTATTAGAGCCAAATATCAAACAAAACAAGTTGACAAATAAATCAGAGCTATATTTATGGTGTTTTCTTATAAAAGCGGTCAGGTCCTTCAAGACCGAACTGAAAACATTGGATATCAGAGTAGAGATGAAATTACATCGAGATCATTTTTTTCTTTAAATCAGTGTCATGTTTTCTAGTCTACCAATAATATGAAGGAATGTCTTCATATGAGATATATGCCTCTTAAAACCCCTCCAAGAGGCTGGAAAGATTGTCTTGAAATGCCATAATTTCTATATTTATTATTTGAATGTGTAGTGTGTACCTATTTTTTTTTTTGTATGTTGAGGGCTGCTTATTTACAACTTATTTTAGCAATCTTGGTATAGTATGCAACATTATATAAATAGTGCATGCTCTACCATGTGACATACTAGATTATGTGCACGACAAATACTAAATTATCCCGAGGGCACATTTTATTTCACCAAGGCCGTAGGCCGAGTTGAAACAGATGTGCCCGAGGGATAATTTAGTATTTGGAGTTCACATAGTCAGTAATGTTGCATTAATAGATGCATGCACTATTTATTATAGTAAATAGACCCTTAGATCTTTGACCTTGCCTAATCTAGTTTTATCTTTGCAAGTGTTTGCCAAACTTTTGGTGCTAATTAAGCTATTGTGACGGATATTGTCGTTCCGCGTATCTATTGTTGTGCGCACCATTTTACTGTTATTACGCGCTTGCGCAACAAGGCAATCAATTTCAACATTCATTTTAACACAGGTAAAAACCGTTCAACATAACAAAAAAAGCGTTCAACATACCAGAATGTTGAACAACACGTGACACCCTTTCAAACAATCACAGCTCGTAAAATACGACCACCATTTACTATTATATAAATAGTGCATGCTCTACCATGCAACATACTAGATTATGTGCACGACAAATACTAAATTATCCCAAGGGCATATTTATTTCACCGAGGCCGTAGGCCGAGTTGAAATAGATGTGCCCGAGGGATAATTTAGTATTTGGAGTTCACATAGTTAGTAATGTTGCATTAATAGATGCATGCACTATTTATTATAGTAAATAGACCCCTAGATCTTTGACCTTGCCTAATCTGGTTTTATCTTTGCCAGTGTTTGCCAAACTTTTGGTGCTAATTAAGCTATTGTGACGTATATTGTTGCTCCGCGTATCTATTGTTGTGCGCACCATTTTACTGTTATTACGCGCTTGCGCAACAAGGCAATCGATTTCACCATTCATTTTAACACAAGTAAAAACCGTTCAACATAACAAAAAACCGTTCAACATAACAAAAAAGCGTTCAACATACCAGAATGTTGAACGACACGTGACACCCTTTCAACCAATCACAGCTCGTAAAATACTATTACTATTTAATATATTGTATTATAGTGATTGTACAGGGCTGATTTTTATCTGTGACAAAATGAATGTGAATTGCATTGAATTCACCATAGGTTCCCTATGCAAACTTTAAAACCTATAGCAGGTATTTTTAAACAGGCAATACCCCTGACGAGGGAAGACTATTTACCTGTTCTGTTTTGAATGAGACTGCAATTCAGTAATCTCTTTGATAGGTCACCTAGGTCGATCTCTAGGAGTTTCTCAGCCAAAGTCTCTCTTTTGTTTGTGTCTGGAAGTTGTTTGATGCTCCATTTCATGAAGATATCTTGAAGTGCATTGGTGTAGTTATGATGCCTCTGAATCAATATGTTATCTTGCTGTGCATAGGAGATCCCTAGTGATATCGCTACAGCAGGATAATAAGATGGATGAATAGCCTGAGCAAGCTTCAAGAACTCCATTTCACTGACAGTACTGGAAAGGAAGAACATTGACAAATAAATATAATACACTAAGACATGAAAGACATGAAATTTATGTTCATTTAACCTGTTATGTTAAATTGGATTTTAAAAAAAATTAAAATAAAAAAATAAAGGTGACATTTCTTTTGTTTCCTTTTTTTTTCTACACTGATTCCAAGTCTACTTGTTACCAAGTACATTTAGTAACATAATGTACTATTACATTAAAATGATCAAAATAATTGAGTAAATAAGTATCACCCCTATGATAACAGGGGTGATACTGGGTCTTGGTAATTTAGCTGACCTGGTAGGTAAGAGGTACGATGACCATTATGTACAACGTGTGTTTCCAAATAATTCCTAGATCATTGATCCTTTAATGCACCAACGTAGATCGAGCTGGAACAGCTTTCTTTTGTTATGCGTGTCTTCGCCAGTGGTTTACTGTATATATTCCTGACTCATTTATTTCCACCTATTTTTCTTGATCAATTAAGATTAGACATTAGCTTGAAGGGTTATAATCTTATTTTGTAATCCGGTCTAGAACGCAACTTCCAAGCCTACCTTTAAACACCAAAACTAAAAATCTTATTGTTTGAACCTAATAGACTGCAGTTTAAATTTCAATTGGCAAGTCTAGAACACTGTTCAAGTCTAAAACACTATCCTTCTACAACGCAGTTCTGAGCAATGTTTAATTCAACACAAAAATTCCTTTTGTGCTTCATCATTAATGACATTAGTTCATTTTGACAACCTTTTTGCAACTGAGTATCATTAATGACTCTGGGAGCAAAACAAGACTGAAAGTTTCAGCTGCAAAGCAATGGGCCCAAGATGTGTGATGTCATACATGAACAACTTCCACATTACTTTTGTACATATTTCACTCAAATTATTATTTTTTTTATTAATTCCCTTAAAAGATCTGAGATTCTTTTCATGGGAGGATATGTAAAACAAGTTCACAAAATATAATCATGTGTGAAGAGTCTGTACTACCATTAGAATGAGGAAAAAGAAGAATTTTTGATATCTTGTTGTATGTCATATGGGAGAGTTGTTCATGTGTGACATATCACACATTCTAGGCATGTTGCCAGTGTGAGGATCTCCATAGCGTTAGTGATCACAACATTCAAATGCACATAACTTTCTTATTATTTATTCAATTGTTCTCAAACTTTCTTTAATCTGTTTCTTTGATATTTTTTGTTTCATACAATTCAACTGAATCCTAGGGTTTCATTCTCCTGTATTTGTTGTGAATGTGACACTTGCCAGCATTTCAAAGCAGTTGTCATTTTGAATTTCATGGAACTGACATGTAATTGAGTGAAAATGTCAGTTTTGTCGATATACATGTAGTAGGGTACATGCAATCAATCAACTCATTATGGAATGTGCGAATAATGCACCTCAATTGCAAAGTTTTGACAACATTTAGCTTCAAACACAGATAAAAGAGAAAAATTGCTGCCTCCAACACATCCAATTACGAGTATGTAGGAGATGAAGTTTGTACAATGCCATTGTCGATCCTTTTGTAAGGATTGCACAATAGCAATGTACACAACCTTCAACTCACACCAGTGTTTCCACTCTTCCCGAAATTCAGGAAATTTCAGGAAATTTTGGTACTTTCAAGGAAATTTTCAGGAAGTAAAATTATTCCAGGGAATTTTCGGAAATCTAAAAAATCAGGATGTACACAATATCTTACAGTAACAAAGTTGAATATTCATGATATATATTACATTATTTGCTTCATTTTAGAGCTAAAAAATTTTCGGCTCGCGCTTCGCGCTCGCATAAATGGTTTTGTCCCAATTTCAGGAGGTGCACAGGCAATCAAAGAGGTCTTAAAATTCCTTGATTTCTGGGCAGTAGGGATACTTCAGTTTATCTTAAAACAAATTCAAAGATTCCATGAAATGCCACTGAATTCAGGGAAACTTTTAGTCCAGTTTCTGGAAATTTTTTCTCCAAAGAGTGGAAACACTGACTCACACAACTGCTGTCTTTGGTTCAGAAAATGGGCCATTATGTCAGAAAAAGAAATAGATAAGTACAATGTAGGACTACCTTTCTGGGCCTGGGTTAGTTTCTACATCACTAGATCTCATCAGTAGAATCAGTGAGAGATAGAAAACACAGAATCCAATCCAGAATGTCAGAGAAACAGATAAAATCTATAATTACCTTTCTGGACCTGGCCAGGTTAGCTTCTATATCACCAGATCTCATCAGTAGAATCACGGAGAGATAGAGAACACAGGATCCAATGCAAGATGTCAGAAAGAGAAACAGATAACATCTATAATTACCTTTCTGGACCTAGGTTAGTTTCTACATCACCAGATCTCATCAGTAGAATCACTGAGAGATAGAGAACACAGAATCCAATCCAGAATGTCAGAGAAACAGATAACATCTATAATTACCTTTCTGGACCTGGGTTAGTTTCTACATCACCAGATCTCATCAGTAGAATCACTGAGAGATATAGAACACAGAATCCAATCCAGAATGTCAGAAAGAGAAACAGATAACATCTATAATTACCTTTCTGGGCCTGGGTTAGTTTCTACATCACCAAATCTTATCAGTAGAATCAGTGAGAGATAGAAAACACAAAATCCAATCCAAAATGTCAGAAATAGAAACAGATAACATCTATAATTACCTTTCTGGACCTGGGTTAGTTTCTACATCACCAGATCTCATCAGTAGAATCACTGAGAGGTAGAGAACACAGAATCCAATCCAGAATGTCAGAAAGAGAAACAGATAACATCTATAATTACCTTTCTGGACCTGGGTTAGTTTCTACATCACCAGATCTCATTAGTAGAATCACTGAGAGATAGAGAACACAGAATCCAATGAAAGATGTCAGATGAATGCAGAAATGAAGGACTCGTCCCAAGTAAGATGTTGGTGAGAACATCTGAAAAAAAAAGAAGATTGAAATGATATCAGTAAGAGAATACAATTGATTAATTTAATGTTATACACCTAAGTCAGGAGACAGAAAAAAAAAATATTTTGCCCATGACTACATGATCACAAGTCAGATGTTAAAAATGACCTAGAAAGTTACTATTCGAACTTTAAAAAATGGGAAATTTATTTTTCAATTTTAGTTCACAAGAAACAGCTATAATCGTATAATTTCAGAAAGAAAGTAATCGGTTCATGAAACATACTTATGCACTTGGCTTTGTTAAAGATGATAGACAGGCAATAATAAGTACAGTCAACCTTGCCTTATTAAAACTCACACAAGTGCAATAACTGCCTTAGTTCGAAGGCCTTTTTTAAGTCATTTTTCTTTAAATTCTGTTGTTTTGAAACCTCTGAAGGCAATTCTTTTTCCTAAGTTGAAGCTACCATGTAATTCTTAAGTTCAAACAATTTTGACTGAGGCATGGTTGACTGTATAGTATATTGCTTGGTCCATGATTAAAGATAGGAATTCTCACAAAATCAAAAACAGTGAAATATCCCTGTAATAGAGATTTTGTACTCAAGCAATCTGATCAGGAACTATTCAAATTCAAATCAAGGTACAAGCTATCATTGTCACAAAATATTTGTAGAGAAATTAACCTCCGACTCCCATTTTTAGTCTCTATTTCAGTTCATGAGGTAATCAGTATTACACCAAACTGAAAATCAAAGGCAAATCATTTGAGGAATGTCCTGCATATAGGGGGTCGAACATACTGAAATTCATAATATAAATAGTGCATGCTCTACCATGCAACATACTAGATTATGTGAACAACAAATACTAAATTATCCCAAAGGCACATTTATTTCACCAAGGCCGAATTGAAATAGATGTGCACGAGGGACAATTTAGTATTCAGAGTTCACAAAGTCAGTAATGTTGCATTAATAGAGCATGTAGGCCTACTATTTATTATAGTAAATAGACCCCTAGATATTTGACCTTGTCTAATCCGGTTTCATCTTTGCCAAACTTTTGGTGCTAATTAAGCTATTGTGACGTATATTGTTGCTCCGTGTATCAATTGTTGCTAACTTTTGTGCGCACCATTTTACTGTTATTACGCCCTAGCGCAACAAGGCAATCGATTTCACCATTCATTTTAACACAGGATTTAAATCGTTCAACAAAACAAAAAACCGTGCAACATAACAAAAAAGCGTGCAACATACCAGAATGTTGCACGACACGTGACATCCTTTCAACCAATATAGCTCGTAAAATACTACCACTATTTACTATATGAAATTGTCAAATGACTAACCTTAGTATCTGAAGGCAGTGATGTCTGTAGTTGGCCATCAAATTGGTCAGGGATCATCGAGATACACAGCTTTCTAAACCCTTGAAAACAGGTCTTCATCAACATCAGAAGTGTGAATAGGACTTGAGTGATACACCAGACAGCAGGACGTCTGCTAGTTGAATGTGGTACAGGGTTGGTCTCTGGAGTAGAGCTGGGTGTTTTTCGTTGGCATGATGTTTGGCTTGATGGTTGACATGTTGGTACAGGGTTGGTCTCTGGAGTATGCGTGGGTGTTCCTTGTTGACATGATGTTTGGCTTGATGGCTGACATATGTCTGGAGTACAGGTGGGTGTTCCTTGTTGGCATGATGTTTGGCTTGATGGTTGACGTGTTCGTACAGGGTTGGTCTCTGGAGTAGAGCTGGGTGTTCCTTGTTGGCATGTTGTCTTTGTTGATGACAAACATGTTGATTGTTGTTGACTCGCTGCAGTCTTGGACATCTCTTTCTTTGCTCTCCATCTTTCCAGGAATCTTTGGATCATTTCCTGCTTGTTGATGTCAGGAGGGTTTTGGATGAATCTCCCTATCCTGACCCTCCATTCAGTTAGACTCACAGGCATCTTGGTTGGTTAGTTGGGGTTTACACTGCAAATCGTAAATTCAAAGCACATTAATGGACATACAGAAATTACATTAAAAATTATTACACTGAACAGTGGGAAACATAAATAACTCCCATTTTGAGAAGAAAACAAGCTTAGTGGACAAGTAATTTGTTTGTCTGGAGAAAAAAAGAATCAACCCGAAACTGCTTTCTGGTCTCTATGTGTCAAGAGACAAACAGTCGGGGGAAAAAAAAATTATTTGGTCTTCTGTAATTTTGAAGAGGCAGTAGCAGATCCAGCATTGCCTCTGACAAAGGATTTTAGTGGCCCAATTGTCTGAGAATAAAATTATTATCTATTATCCCCAGAAAATTGGCCTCATAAATTCTTTGTGAGACCAATGCTGGATCCATGACTGAGGTGTATTAGTGGCTCACAACCTGAGCAGGTCATTATTATACATTAACTGAGGAATTATGTACTTAATATTGAGAAGTGGCAGGAGGAAAAAAGAAAGGAAATGCTATATAAAGATAGAAAATTGCTAAAATATCTCAAATATAAATTACCCACTGGATTGAAAATACAAAATCAAAATTACCTCTCTTCCACATTGATGAAGGAAAAAACTACACTAATTATATCATGAATTATCTATATTCATATGCGGCTTAGCTAAAAGTCAATGCACGTTCTCACACCCTTTCAATTTAAACTGTCGTTCTCATTACTGGAACAAAGAGCGGGATAGTATGTGCCCTCTTTGCAAGTAGACCAGTTTAACAAGTTATTATAATTTTATAATGCATACTTTTTAAACAAAGGTTGTTCTTGACAACCTAAAAGCTTGACTGAGGCTTGCCTTAGATAGCAACAACTAATGTATTTAAACGGGATTCCATGTATTGTAGTTCTTCTTTTTTTTTTACTACAGGTTGTTTGATTACCTTGTTACTATGTCGCCAGGAAAGAAACATGGATAAAATGTAATAACTTAATAAACAGGTCTATCGGGTAACGAGAATCTTGATCACTTTTTTTAATATGTGAAAATTGCAAAATTCAACCAAGTTAAAGAAGCTACAATCTAGAAATGAACCAATCTTTGTAGTAATCAACTGGATATATTCTGACACTTATTTGTTTCAAGTGACACGATTTTTGAAACACATTTGATATTAGGAATCTCAAGAGACCTGTTGTCTGGAATTGCACTTTGAACGCGACGTTTCCCTAGAAGAAATATCTGAATCCTTTTGTAAATCTTATTTAAAGTCAGCCTGGTATTCTAATGTTTAATAGTAGGGATGGCCACAAAAAAGCAAAAAGCCACTAGAACGGTTTCCACTTCAATGGATGTAGTCACCTATGCATTTACAATGCAAACAATAACCCATGCACTGCCTACTCAATAATACTCAGGCAGAGATATAGCAAAACTTTCAATAAAAAACAGCTTTCGAAATTGTCTTTTGGCCAGTGGTAAATATCAATCATTTTTATTCCTAATTGGTCAGTTTCTTCCTGTAGAAATACCTCAGCAGGTGATCAACTTCTGCTGTTGAAAAAATTGATATGAAAAAACTACAGCGTGTTCAAAGTGATGCTTCTGTGTGATGTGTGTTTTGACTGGAATTTCTCATGATTGGAATAGATTCAGATAAGGAGAAGTGGATATCTATAAAATTTAACTATATTTGAAACAAAAATGTATTGGGTGAAAAGCAAAGAACAATGTTTACCACTGGCCATTTAAGTTTTTAAATTACTCTACCTCTCCAACACTCAGCTCTGAGCCACACCACCATGAAATAGCCTATTGTCTAGGGTGTTCCTATTGAAACATGCCCTATGAGTATTTTTCCTTGGTGGTCATATTGGATCGGGTGCCGGATAACTCGGCCCACTGGCTAACTCGGCCTTGCCGGAAATTCTGGGCCGAGTTAGCCAGGAGGTGTTGAATCGATCGTAAATACTTATTTGTGTTGAGCATGGGTATATTTCACAGTTTTAATCGTCAATTTTATATGGAAAGTTGAGATATATGAACTAGCAAGCTGCTAGCGAACATTTTTTGAAGTAACTGCCCAAAAAGTGAGTTTTTAAGTCTGTAAATACGCACGCAATTCTGCCCGTGTTTTTACCGTCTCGTCCCATTTTGTTTGTGATCACCGCCGCCGGTGTGGACTGGCGGCAGTGAACGTCGAGGAGACGCCTATCTGTGTAACTTTGTGCGTGCGAGCATGCAACAGACCTAAATCTCACTTTTTGGGCGTTTTACTTCAAAAAATGTTCGCTAGCAGCTTGTGGTAAATATATCACATCATTCCATATCAATTTGATAATAAAAATGTGAAATATACCCATGCTCAACTGTCAACACAAATACGTATTTACGATCGATTCAACACCTCCTGGCTAACTCGGCCCAGAATTTCCGGCGAGGCCGAGTTAGCCAGTAGGTGGCCGAGTTAGCCAGGATCCATTGGATCACATACGGTAACATACATGTCAACCATCAGTTTTGTACTGCCATAACTTTTTGTATAATCTATCATACGTCTCAATTATGTTACTATAATCTCATTTCATGTTGATACACACATAGAAAATGTTGTGGTGTGATTTGGTTTAATAAATCAAAGACAAAGGACCATAAACTTGAGCTTTTATTGCATTTTCTGGCTTTGTCTGAAACTTGTAAAAGTGTTCTAGCAGCTCTTGGTAATCTGAGACACTATTTGGGTCATATCTTTGAAATGGAACATCAATTGTGAAAATTCAAGTACCAAATGTTTCTTTATAATGCTCTATCCAATAAGCCTAGCAAAAACAACTTTAAACAACTTACATTTAGTGGACATCCCTATTAATAGTCTTATCATATAGAGTGCTTTCAAAGGAGTAACGACCTAGACTGGATTGGCAAGGGTTCCTCAATGGTGCCTGGTTTGTGATACGTGTGAGAGACTGATTGCAAATTGACCAGTACAAGGCATGCAGCATGCTGGCACCAACTTTGTATTTGTATCATTGTTCAATAGTGTTGGCCGTTGGAGAGTAAGCTGGTGGCGTGGGGGGGGGGGGAGGGAGGGATTGAATTGATAGTAAATTCCCCCGAGTCTGGATTGCTATTTCCTCTTGTTCTCTCTCTATTACCCTTTTCAGACTGCTATTTCTTTAACCCCGTACTATCCTTAACCATACTATCCTTAACCCCGTACTATCTTTTTTTTGCTTTCAGACTGTGTTTCTTAACCCCATACTATTTGCTTAGCCGGGGTTAAGAAATTCAATGCTTTTCACACTGGGTATTCCCTAACCCCAGACTATTTTCCGGATCATGAATATTAATGATTTCATTCTCTTTCTTATGTTCTTCATTGTTTTTCCTCTCTCTCCTCATATTATTCTATGTTTTCTATCTTTCCTTTTGTTATCATTGTTTTCTCTTTTTGCTTGTGTTAGTTATTCCCTTTTTTTTCCCTTATGTTATTCCTTGTTTTGTTTTGTTTTCTTTCCTTTATGGTTTCCTTGTTCTATTTTCATTATGCTATTCATTGTTTTTTTCTCTTTTTCCTATTGTTATCCTTGTTTTTCTATCTTCCTTATGTTATTCATTATTTTATCTCTCTCTCCTTATGTTATTCATTGTTTTTCTATCTTTCCTTATCTTATTCATTATTTTATCTCTCTTTCCTAATGTTATTTATTGTTTTATCTCTCTTTTATTATGTTATTCATTGTTTTGATTTCATTCTCTTTATGTTCTTCATTGTTTTTCTTCTCTCCTCATGTTATTCTATGTTTCTATCTTCCTTTTGTTATTCATTGTTTTCTCTTTTTCCTTGTGTTAGTTATTCCCTGATTTTTCCTTATGTTATTCCTTGTTTTTTTCTCTTTTCCTTATGTTAATTCTTATTTTTCTATTCTTCATTATGTTATTCATTGTTTTTTCTTTTTCCTTATGTTATCATTGTTTTTCTATCTTTCCTTATCTTATTCATTATTTTATCTCTCTTTCCTAATGCTATTGCATTGTTTTATCTCTCTTTTATTATGTAATTCATTGTTTTCTCTTTTTTCCTAATGTTATTCATTGTTTTTCTCTTTTTCCTAATGTTATTCATTGTTTTTCTCTTGTTCCTTATGTTATTAATTGTTTTTCTCTTTACTTGTGTTATCAAGTTTACGCAATAATTATGCATATTCATGACCACATTTTCATTGAAGGCTAATTGCTTAGCCCCCTTTTCCTTACACGGTTTGGTTTCAGACTGCAACTCTTAGCACCGCAATTGCCCGGCTAACTCCGCAATTACCCGGCTAACCCTGCTTTTTAGCAGGGCCAGATAGTACCGTACTATTTACCGTGCTAGCCTACTTTGGTAAAACATAGTCTGAAACCGAGCGTGCTAAGCTTAACCCAGGAAATAGGTGTACTAAGGCCCCCCTTAGCCCTACCTATTTCCTGGGGTTAAGGATTTTAACTATAGTCTGAAAGCATGTCTCTCTCCCTCTCCTTCTTTCTTTTTCTTTTCTCACATGTTAACAAATTGCATTGTTTAAAAGCAAAGGCTTTGGGAAATACTTGGTAGGCCCTACTAAATATTGGACTAATTTATACTATAATATGCCACATCTACTTGACATCTCCATGAATTAGAATTTGCCAAGGCTATATGTGATACGGTCTTGTCGAAATGAGAGAGAAGTCGCAGATCAAAGATCCGAGTAAATCGACAAAACTAATAAAACTCAAATTTTGAGGAAATTTTTTTTTATTATTTTCTGGTTCTACCATGCTTCATCTTTGCTCTGTAAAAAAATGAGTGAAAATGATAACGGGAAAGTGAAAAAAGCAGTTTTTCGGCGAGTGTTTTTTTCGGTCATAATTTTTTTTTCCTGACATACAAGCGCACGTCCACGCTCATTTCCCCTCTCCGTTTAGCTCCGCCCTTAGCAACGCATGGCTTTGTTTGTTGGATGTTCACGGTCATGTGTTTGTGTTGATTTCTTATTGGCTTTTTGTTTCGTTTTGTGAGCGAATAGCGAACTAAACTCTCTTTAGTGCACTCAGCTGTGCGATGCCACACAACCTGCTGTGATAAAGCTGTTTCATCCGGGATAGCGGAGCACGCAAACGAATGTCAAATCTAACAAGTCGGTGGGGGGGGGGGGTTATGTGGGGAAAAGCTACTTATTGCTTGACTTAGCTTATCTGGATCCAAATGAATGTTAAAATTCAGCATTTTATTAGGGGCCGCGATATCTGTTTGTCCTGATGGGAAATTAAAACCTCGCTATAAACAAATTTGGTTCCATAGGGAACATAGAGCACAGCAAAAGAGGTGACGTGATCATAATACTTCTGATACAAGTATTTAGGTTAAAGTCTTAAGACGCGTAAGAGATGCTAATTTAAAATTGAAAAAAAAATATGGTTTTTAAAATGGTTGTATTGCATTATGTGGGAACAATGAGCTAAGGGGGGGGGGAGTGGCAATCAATCTAGTTTTAATGCGGCTGGTATCTCAACTTTTTGGGAACTACGTTGAACAACTTTAAGACGGCTTAGAGAAAC
Source organism: Paracentrotus lividus (assembly GCA_940671915.1). Classification (NCBI taxonomy): domain Eukaryota; kingdom Metazoa; phylum Echinodermata; class Echinoidea; order Camarodonta; family Echinidae; genus Paracentrotus; species Paracentrotus lividus. The sequence continues at coordinate 19,260,263 of CALNVZ010003435.1, read as the reverse complement.
AAGTTTGAGACGAGTGTTAGACGTCGCGGAGACGTCTCCGAGACGTTTCATGATCGGGCGATACTACTTTGAGACATTTCTCTGAAACTGCTTTGAAACAGATTTTGAAACATCTCGAGGACTTCTCCTCGACAGAATAAAGACGGAATAACGTTATCCGTCGCGAAAATCGATTCCTTTGCGAAGACGTCGTCCGCTATTTTTGTAAAAAATTTTGAAAATGTGTGTGGAGATAATCTCGGAGACTTTTCCTCGACGGAATTAAAGACAGGAATAAACTTTTATCCGTCTCGAAGAAACGATTCCGGTCGAAGACGTCCTCCGCTATATCACCCTTCACTTCGACAAAAGTTCCGTAAGAATTTACACAAAATTAAACTTTTTAAACTTAATGTTGTGTAGTTTTTAAGATTTGTTTTATTTGTTTTCATATTTTTCATATTTATATACCCTTTTAAATTTATTTTTGTCTTTCAGCCTTGGCTACTATTTTTGAATATTATTTCAATAAAGACAAATCTCACACCCAAATCAATTGACGTTATCATTTTAAGTTAATTTTGCAAACTCGGATCGGACAAACTACCGATACAAATAGCTGATGCCATAATAAGAAAGATAATGGCAAGAGAGAAACAAAGAGACAGAAGAGAGAGGAGAGAGAGGAGGGGAGATAGTAGGAGTATGATACCCCCCCCTATTTTAAGTAAACGTCGTACGGAGACACGGGGACCCGCTTGAGTAACACATAAGTTGGTGAGTGCACCCCCCCCCCCCGGGCTTTTAACGTAAGCCCATTTTTGACCAAAAATAGGCAATCCAAATCCTCACACCAAATCAATTGGCGTTTATCAATTTAAGTTTAATTTGCAAACTCATCGGACAAATTACGATCAAATAGCATGCCATAAGAAAGAAAGAGAATGGGCAAGAGAGAAACAGATAATAGAGAGAGGAGAGAGGAGAGAGAGAGAAAGATAGCTTTCAAAAAGATAAAGAGTTCCATGAGTCGCGGAGGACGTCTCCCGCAAAAAGAATGAAGTTTTGTTTCGCGAAGAATAATAGTATTAGAGACGTCTCTGATTACGGAGAGGATTTCTCTTCATAAATTGCCGCTGAGCGTCTCGGAGACGTCTCTAATACTATTTATCCGTCGCGGAACGAATTTGTATTCTGTCGCGGAGACGTCTCCGCGAGGTGAGATAGCACCATAGCTACTAGCAAATTTCTGCAGTTTATTTTACAAAGTAATGTGTTTAAGAAAGTAGCGTTTTACTAAACACGACGAACAAAATACGATTTACTTAAATAATTCATTTCTAAAAATTATTATATCTTCTATTACTGGTAACAAGTTTGATCAATAAAAGACGAGATCAGCAAATCATTTACGTTTTTATTTCTTGTCTTAAGCCCTTAGCCACTCATAAAACGTGATCAGAGAAATTCTAAATACATTCGTGAGGCGCAAATAATTTATTAAACATTTTTGGAGGCTCTATCTCTATCATATACTTATTCAAAGAATATAACAAAATGCATAAGCCCCTGTAACAAGAATAATTTAGTCTATAAGCCATTATTATGTTTAAAATTTCCAACAGAGTTCAGATCTAAAATGACTCGCTTTTATTATGAGTAAGAGTACGCGATTGACATTCAAAGAACGCACGCAAACATCGGAATAAACCCCAAAAAAGGTTTTAAATAGTTGTTTTCTAACTAATTTAGCGCCAGGATGGATAAACACTTTCTTAAAAGAGCGGACTTTTTCTTAAACAATTGAAAGAGCATTGACGTTTTCATTTATTTGACGAAGATATAAAACAACTAACCAAATTCAGCTTCTTTTCTTTGAGGAAAATTGACATCGCCGTTATTTCCGCTTTCTGCGCTTGCCTCGATCATGCGTGACGGAGGACGAGTATTGTTCTCTGTATACCTGAATGCAGCCTCCTCATTGGTCAATCGTTTCACCTTTGTAACAAGTGGTTGCTAGGGCATTTCGGTGAGTACAGCGGTGACAGAGTGTTCTTATTTTTCTGGCGCGGGGTACAAAGGAAGTCAAACTTCGCAGACGTTTTTCTCTTGATTTTGATTTCCAGAGCACAATTCTCTCGCGTTCAGAGGCATTCATCCACTTCTATTTACTCTTTACAGTCGGGTTTATATCAAATTCAAGGCAATCTGAATCAGGGATCAATAATATCAAATAAATGGATTTTCAAAATTGCGAATAGTCTCTCCTTTCGACGTGACGCATACATATTTGCAGGCTTAATCTAAGCATAATGCATGTAGGTATTCTAGATATTTTATTATCTTAAGTCCAATTCTTCACTTACAGATTTTTCCTGTGTTGTTTGTTTAAATCCACTACAGCTGCAAACCCAACATCAGTCAGTACTGTAAAATACTGTCTGTCGCCTCTTTGGTTGCTGAGGAACTACTCAATTAGCGAACCAGCTTTAAAACTACCTCAAATAATGAAGATAATTTATAGATCGTCTCATTGTAATATAATTCTTCCATTAGATATTTTAAAATTTTGTTAGTAGAATTTTAGACCCTTTTTTGATTGCCACCTGTCTTTGGCTGGAGCTGCTCAAGACACTTCTGCATTAGATTTCCATTGGAAGAAACTGCGCAGTAAGGTACTTCCCAGTGCAAGGTCAATTATGAATGACCATGCATAATTGTAGTGGTTTAATCATAACTATAGATAGGCAGGGATCCATTCATTTTCATTGAATATTGATGGGTGACCTTGTTGATGGGTCAACCGAAAGTAGAAAAAAATCGCTGTGCTTTTGAACAGCAGAACAAGAAGTGCTAAAGCGCCTGCTCTACCGCTAGCTAGCTTGCTAGCAGACGGCGCTCGACCGGGGGTTTATATCGCCATGTACCATACCTGCGTCACTCATTGCTACAAGGTCGATACGTAGTCGATACGTAGTATCGACCTCGTTAACCAAGTCCTTCATATTCGGTTGATATTTTTATGAACCACTTTCCCACTGTTTTATGGCAAGTGCATCCATAAAGGAATGTAGAAAATGTTTACAAGTGCTTTCACTGTCCATTATAAAGTTGCTAGGTCTATGCCTGAAAAATATAATACACAATAAAGGAAAACCCCACTGTGCAGGAGAATTACCTGTCCGCAGCCTCCCTGCAAGAGCGCGGTCATTCCATGATTAGGATGCAGCCAGCTGCGTGTGGCAATTGCGCTATATATTGTTTAAAAGAGTTGTGTCCTGAGATCAACTCAGCAAACCAAGTCGGCATCTGCACAGGAAGTTCTAGTTAAACATTGTCGATAGTGTGCGAGCTAGCTACGTGCTAAGCGTTGCTATACTTTCTCATCGGACCTTTACCGACGAATCATAAATTGGTATATTAGAGTTGAATCAAGCTTCTTGTCCAATTACCAAAGGATAAAGTGAACGTTGTTTGGACTATTAGTTTTCAGCCGTTCACATGTCTTTAATAAGAGCAGGAAGCCAAATGATTTGATTTTGTTTGAGATACTACTTTAGGTTTCACAGTACATTTAGTTCTCTCTGGTTAGATGTTGCTAATTAATTATGTTTGTTTCAGTTTGTTCATAGTTAATATACGAAATTCGATATATAGGGCTTGAAATAAATATATCGCTTTGAACAAAGACTAATTCTCGATGAGATATCGCTGCATTATAATCATAGATAGTTCTTGGCTGATCTCAGCAAATGAAAAAACTTACTCTCGGAAAAAGTACTGTTGACCTTAACTTATATTTTGAAACGAGCGCAGGCAGATACTGCCCAGATACTGTGTGTTCGCCAATCTACGTTCATTTGAAAATAGTTTGGTATTGTGTACCGAAACGTGTGTGTCTCTTGCAAGATTTATATAAACGCTCATCAAAATGATTTCAAAACAGAAGTTTTGGAGTAAAACAAGGCGAAACGGAAGTTTAATGAAGACCTGGATATCAACGAATCATGCCATCGAGAAAAGGGTACGTAAAAAACTGTTTTTTACAATATTATAAATTTAAAACGAACTCTTTCGGATTCTTTTAATGACAAAATGTTCTTGCTCGCGGGGGCCGCTAATTTGCATGCGTAGCTTGCGTATGACACAAGTTACGTGTTTGGAACTGATTTGCTTCAAACATTCAATACTCATGTTATGACAACAAATATGTGGAAGACCCACCTGCTCTTGTATTGCTTGGTAGGCCTAACGTTAGTTACTAATTTCTGCGAGATCATTTAAAAAAAAATTATAATTACTGTGTGGAGATTCGGGTAGATCTTATACCAACCGCAAACTCATCATCAGTCAGTTCCGTTCGCTATGCTGACGGTTGGACTGGTAGGTCTAGTTTTAATCTTGCATGTCGTTCTCTTGAAGGTCTATTTAAATTTAGAATCTACTTCCAAATGGTAATAAAATAAGATAATAAAAATATTAACGCCAGGGCATGGCTCGCGCATAACATACGATACATTAAAATGAGTCACGAGTGAGTGTGAACCTAACCTGTTAGGCTACAGTTAGATGGCCGAACCCCATGCGGAGAAGTCAGTTTTGGGCCATGGCCTGACGTGGTTGAATTCGGCACATCTCCATGATTCGACCAGGCCAGTCAGGACGCGAGTAGAATCCAGTTGCAGCTGCTAGCTTGTTTGCTAAACCTGTGTAGTTAGAGTCTTGTGAATATATACGATTTACTCGTCAAAGCACAGCAAGTTCAATCGTTCATTTACGATAATTCATTTGAATCATTCAGTTCATTAGTGTCATTAAGGCCAGTTAGCGGGTAGATGACAACAAACCGAAGGTATCTCAGAAAGGCATTTTGGTCAGACATATTCAATATGAAAAATGGTGATGAATTGAGCGATTGCGTACGTACGACGTCATCTACGTACGTAGTATTTCACCGTCATAAACAGACGCAGTCATTAAAGTACAGGAGATCGAGACCAGTGTTGTAATCGGCGGATCCCGCAGAATTATTAATTGTAGTCTTAACTCTCTCT
>CALNVZ010003435.1:19212292-19225302 GCA_940671915.1 Paracentrotus lividus | reverse complement strand
TCTCGAAGAGTAGACCTTTCTGGTGGAGGCTCTTCTGCTTTCAACTAGAAGTGAGGCTGCACGTTCAGAGAAGCCTGCTGCCCTGGCTGAATCGGCGATAACGGCCAGACGGTCAATCTGAGGTGCTCCGGATGTTCGTGGAGAATCTCTGACACTGGTTGGTAGACCAGATCCTTGCACCACGGAAGTTGCCAAGGTTCCTCCACTAATAGAGGAAGAAGGTGTTGAAAACCACGCCCGGCTGGGCCAGTGCGGAGCGATGAGAATCACCGATGCTCTGTCCTCCCGAATCTTCCTGAGAACTAATGGGATGAGTTTGAAGGGAGGGAACGCATACGCCTTCAGACCTGTCCAGGGGATTGAGAACGCATCCCACGCTGTTGCTTTCTCTTCCTTTATTTTTGAGCAAAACATCGGCAGCCTGTTGTTCATGGACGACGCGAACAGGTCTATCTGGAGGTCGTATCTCTGGCTTATCAGCGAGAAGATCCTCGGGGATAGCGTCCATTCCGACGGAAGACACTTTCCTCTCGAAAGGAAAGTTCCGCTATCACATTTTCCACTCCTGGAATGTGTGAGGCGATAGGAACGATGTTCTCCTGATTGCACCAGTTCCATAGCTGGGAGGTCAATCTGTTCAATGTCAGAGAGTGAGTACCTCCTTGTCGATTGATGTACGACATCACTACTGTGTTGTCGCGTCAAGATAAGAACTGACCGGTTGAGCACAGGTCTCTGATGGGATAAGACTTCCATACCGCTAGAAGTTCCAGAAAGTTTATGTGCGGTAAGGGAGTTGGAAGGTCCCATTCTCCTGAGATCATGTTGCCCTGACAATGACCTCCCCAACCTATCTGTGACGTATCCGTGGTGACCGTGATCGACGGAAGAGGACGAGAGAACGGCTTTCCTTGTAGGATAAATCCTCGTCTAGCATTGATGAATCAGGACCTTCATTTCCGACGGTACAGGATCATCTTCCGAGGCGAACTGACGTTCGGCTTGAAGTGATTCAGAAGGTGGATCTGGAAAGGTCTCATCAAAAGTCTGCAATCCGGAATTAAGTCCCCAGGCTCGCTAGGTAACCCAGCCACCTTTGCCAGGTTACCCGCTTGGACCCTTCTTGCTGAAACCAAGGACCTCGCTAGTTGATCAGGGTTTCCACTCTCTCTGGACTGGGTCTTGCCAGGTGTTTGCTAAGTCAGTTGAGCCCCTAAATAAGTGGGCGTACGAGAAGGAACCAGTTCCGACTTTTTTCCAGTTTATGATGAAAACCCAACTCTTGAGTGGTCGCGATTAGGAACTCCAAATGATTTTGTGAGAAGTTCCTCCGACTTCGCTACTAAAATCCAATCGTCCAGATAAGCGAAGATTCTCAGACCTCGACCTCTGAGGAAGGACATTAGAGTCTATAATTCTGGTAAAGACTCTCGGAGCGGGTCGAAAGGCCAAAGGGGAGAGCCTTGTACCTGTAGGTCTCCCCCCGAACTGGAATCCCAGAAGATTTCTCGCAGAAAGATGCATGGGAACATGGAAATATGCGTCCTGAAGATCTATAGATACTGCTAGATCCTGATTTCCTAGGGTAGGGAGAATTGTGGATAAATTCTCCATGCGGAAGTGAGATTGAGCTATGAATTTGTTTATGTGTTTCATGTTTAGGATCACCCGAAGTGATCCCCCGTTTGGAGATCATGAAGATGGGAGACAGACACAAGTTCTTGTACAAAGTGACCTCTTCTATCGCCTCCTTTTCCAGGAGCACCAAGATCTCCTTGGAGATGTGCTCCTGGAAAAGGGGAGATAGGATTGGTTGACGGCTCCTGAGGAACCTCCGGGAAGAGGTTCCTCTAGATCGATTCTGAGTCCGTCTCTATTACTGAAAGAATAAAGACTCGCTTGTGACTGTCTCCCATTTCGCACGAAAGTACCCGAAGCCGGCCTCCTACCGGAACCCCTGAACCCCCAAACGCCGATGGGAAGTCACCTGAGGTGCTTCCCTCCCCTACGAAGGGCCGAGTGGATGAGGAAGATCCTGAGTTGACTCTGCTGTTTCCACGACCTTTGGTGCACTCCGCCCCCACGCGATCGCTGGGATTGACGTGGGGCTCCGATCTTAGGCTCAACATACTTGGGTTGATCCTGATACGTATATTGGCGCTGCGAGTACTGAGCCTGTGAAGACTGATGCGATCTCGAGCTCTGATCGGATTTCCGCTTCCTAGATCCAGAACCGTATGACTTTAGCGGCTGCTGGAACAGTCCCGATTGAGGTTTGAAAGTAGACGATGTCTGCTTTCTAACTTCCCTCACAGATTCTGAAAGCTCTCTAGCCTTCTTCCGAGCTTCAATCTCTTTCTTGAAGATGTCCGAGAAGTCATCCCACAGAGGAAGGTGAGTCAACTGGGATCCTATCCAGCATGTCCGGGATCAAGGATTCCTGAATGTTGAGTCTCATCAAAGATATGTTCCCTGCGTTCTCTGTCCGAAGTGTATTGGATCACAGACATTTGGGACACCATCAATGATGACACTAAGAGCTTCGAGGATCTCCTCTCTATCCTCCGTCGAGATGTTGAGTTCATTCGACGCCGCTAGTAACTCGATAAGCATATCGTTGATTACAGAAAGTCTGACTCCCGTAGAGATCGACAGAGCCCTTTCTGCGCCCTTCTTGTCCGCGATCTGCGACTTGACAAACGTTCATTCTGGACGCGGTCTTGACGAGCTCCTCAGAAGAGTCTTGCTCGAAAGGAAACGCTCTTCATCTTCTTTGATGAAGGAGAATTGATAAGCTAGTCTACTTAAAGACTTTACATTTGCTTTGGAGACCTTGGCTGCCCCTTTCATTCTTCCTTGTGAGTCTCCGGGAGCCTAAGTTTGAAGTTCTGTATTTTTTCTGAACTTCTAGCCAAGAATCCTTTCCGCCCTTGCTTCTCCTCCAGCTCGAACCCGGCTTCTGGAGCATATTTCTTAAAGAAGCCTAAGATTCTCTCCGGAAGTTTCAGCCGGGCTGACCTTGGTCTGGGATTACTTCTCCCGAATCACAATCCTGATCTTGCGGATTTGATTATTTATCCATTCTGACGAAGGTACATAACGTGGCTTTGACGATCGGTGTCCTCCGAATGCAGTCCCAGTGAACAATGCGAAGGGTTAGGGTGATGATCCGTGTTGAAGATCTCTTCTCTCCTTCGCTAGAAGATTCCTGAAATTCTTCATGTCGAGTATCATCAACATCTGCTCCCTGTTGGGGACGAGTATGTTGGCTGTGCGTCATGCACATGAGTTGTATGCGCCGGTAACTGAGAAGCTGACGAACGTTTGCTCGCTTCTAACAGTTCTTTGACCACTCGAGAGCTCCCTCGGAGGTTCTCCTAGCTCCGCCAAAATCGAAGGCTTCGAAGGCACTTCCGCGACTGGGAGGGGCTCCAAGAGCCGCTGGAGCTTTGGATTTGTGTAAACAGGTTTCGGTGAACTCGGCAGCAAACGAATTCCCGACCCATGAGCAGGAGTGGGTTCCACTGTTTTGAATACTCTGGTGTAGCTCGATGGTGAGTTAGAAGAACGTTCCATCAAACCCGATTCAGGATTAATCAGCCACTGATTTGACCCTTCAAAAGTCGAAACTAAGTTTTGACTCGGTCCATCAGATGAAGCTTCCATGGGAATCGAGAATCATTTTGCGATTAGAAGTTGACGCGATCGATCTATTTGAGATCGAATCCGGTGATGTAGATTCCACAGAAAATGCTCTTCCCGAAGGAATCGACGATTGATGATCGGTTCCGAGAGAATCGGGCGATTCGCGATCGATCCCGCTATCGCCGATCCGTCTGAGATCAATATCACGATCGATTGACGATCGGTTCCGAAAAAATCGGGCGATTATCGATCGATCCCGCTATGCGATCCGTCTGTAATCGATACCGTTTCGGTAATCGATACTGGGATGATCGATTCTTTGGTGATCGATACTGCTTTGGGCGATACCTCTGTGATCGATCCCGGGGGTATCGATCCTTTAATGATCGATCCCGGGGGAATCGAATCGGGAATGATCGATCTAGGGATGATTGAATCGTCGGGAATCGTATCTTTAAAGATCGATCCCTCCGATACCGATATCTTCTGGATAACGATCGTCTCAGACGATACCGTCCGATATCGATCGATTTAAAATCTCTCTCGGCGGCAAAGCCACCTTCGATCGATCAATCGATACACAATACCACCGAGTGCCAAGGTGAACTGAGACTCATACACGGAGTTGCGTCCCGATCGCTTACCACAATCGTTTTCGGGTGCGTCGCTGGGTCGGCCGACGATAGGCGACTGAACCTTCCCCGGGAGTTCACTGAGTGACTCCCACGACGACTTACCGGGGGCACGCTGACCTGGACTTACAGATTGCCAGCGGTCCGAACGTACGCCCGGGCGGGGTTGTGAATCCCGACTTTTACTGCTCGAATCTGGACTCCGCTTTCTTTTAGCCGGCGGCTCCTTCCCACATTCGTCTAGAACTTTCTACAAACGATGAGGAGTCTCTGAGTTGTCTTCAGAAAAGACACGTCTAGTAGAAGGCTTCCTTGTCTTCTGCGATTTCGTAACTTTAAGTAAAAAGTTTTCCGCCATCCTGAAAAGAACACAGAAAAGTTATTATACAAGAAAAAAAAAAGACTCAAACTACTAAAGAAGAAGAGTCAGGAATGCTTAAAAGGGACGGGAAGACAATAACAAAGCCCCGCTCAGACCCAGGCACCGAATTGTAAAGGTGCGTGAATTCAATAACAAGGAGCCCGAAACGCGCGTCCAATACTACACAATGTTAAGTAGAAAAAGGGAGGCGATGTCGCCGAATTACACGTCCAAAAAACGCCATCGGCCCCAAAATAAATACAAAACACACAAATTTCACAGACAGAATAGACCTCTAGGAAGTCTATGAACAATATCACCCAAAACAAGCCAAATAAATCACAAAATTGCAATATCAAACCCGTTTTGAGGTGGATAAAAACTCGAGGTTGTTACTCTTACGGCAGCGAAAGAGAAAAGAGGAAGATTACAGTAAGATGACTGGCGGGTAGCCTATCGGGAGAGGGCGCCCTTTATATTTGGCGGGGGGGGGGGGTTATAGGATAGGAACAATAGGCAAAATTTTCTCGGGGTAATAATATTCGGTTGGCAGCGATTCGAGGACGAATAGCTAAGTAGGCAAATATTATCTTTTTGAAGTAAATAAACAAGCGTGAAAATTCAAATGTTCCGAGTTTGAGGAGAAGCAGCCCTTGCATTTCATATACCAAGAAATCCATTGTCCCTACCCCACACAAGAATATATGATCAGAAAGACAGGATTGCTTCTGATAAAACTTGAAACAATTTGCTTTTGACCAATTTTTTTTAGAACTCGAGTGGTCATTCATCCTTGACAGTACAAATATGATTGTATAACTGTATAGAATATGAGTTACTCTTTGATATGATATGAATAATAATGACACTTAAGTAGTACAATTTAATACAAGGCTCTCAAAGGTGGGTTTACTGTCATCTGGGACACACTGTATACATAACATGAAGTTTTCCCTAAGTACATCCCTAAGCAAGTTTGATTCATAAGAAAGTCTTGCACATAAACTTTAACAATTGACCTAAAATGACCTTTGACCTCTCTATGTGACCTCCGACAGCACTGCAACATCTTACCCTGAGTGCATCTACACTGTCCGTCATAAAGGTGGAATATTTTTTTGCCGCTTAAGCAACATGACTTTTGCTTGCTGTATTTTGCATTTCTGGAATATTGTTTGTCCCTGTGGCCTTTTTACTTTTTGGGAGCGTCGTGGCTTATATCGTTTGTCTGGACATTCTGCGCCATTACTGTATCACGATGGGCTGTTTTTTCCTCAAATAAAGGATTTTTGTCAATCCCCTCCTGAGTGCCTCCATTGTTTTGTCATTTTTTCCGTCATTTTGGGGTCCGCCTTTATTTGTTTTCGCGCCGGCCGATCAAGTCCCCCTCAGTCCTACCTCCAGGAAACGTGAGTGAGGTGAACTGTTTTATATTGTTCTTTAAGTTAAATCTATATTTCTGGGGACAGGCTAAGGTCTTTTGTCTAGGGGAGGAGTTGAAGTAAAATACGAGATTGGTGAAAATTCTGAATATTTTATTCCATCTTTATGCTGAAAACAAAAGAAATGAAAAACCACATTTAACCCTTAAATATCATCATTTAACCCTTAAGTTTTGTAGCCTTGATGACATACATTTGTGTTTATTTCATACCCCTGTCATTTTTAAAGCATTATTTTTATTAGTTGTTTTCTGAACCGGGGGCCTCAAGTAAGTTCTTAAGCTTAGTTGAACCAAGAATTTATCTTCTGGGCCATGATTCTAAAAGTCGATGAGACAAAATTCGAGTTGAGGGATAATATTGACTTTTTTCAATTAGGCGAAATAAAGGCAAAGTCTCCAACTTACTGAACAGTTTCCAGATTATAAGAAATGACATTCTCAAATAAAATTATTATGCGTTATGTCTTCAAATTAAATACGTTTCATCAATTAATCAAAGTTTAGGTGCCCCAATTCGTCCTCAATTAAAGAAAAACATAAAAATTGGTCCTTGGGCCACTTTTCTGGCCCTTAATTAACAGTTCATGGGTTAAAAAAAGGACATGTAAATTTAGCCTCTACAGTGTGGTCCTAAAAAAAGGTAATCGAAGTTCAAAGGTCAGTCATTTCAAAAGTATATGGTTTATTTATGTGATTTGTTTACTAATCTACTAAGTACCTCATCAGCTTTAATTTAAAACATTGCTTACGTCTAAACTGTACTGGGTCACATAGTTAGGGTCCTTTGAAGGTGATAGGTACAAACCCCATTTTTTCCAAGTTTCCGTTTTTAGGGTATGAAACCAACTTTTTATAAATTGTTGGTTTCATAATTTTGGGGGGTTTTGTCACACAAAGTTTCAATGAAATGCAAACTCATTTGTCAAAGGACCTATCTCGCTTGCAATGACATGGGTTCTCGATTATGCATGAGTCTCTGGAGTCACGGAGACGGATCGCCGTGACATCTCCTGATGCTGCAGGGCGTCAAAGGAAAATCAAACAAATGTCAAACATATTCAATCTTTTAGTAGACCTCTTTTAACGCCAGCAAGTCAAATTATTAAACCGTTCGATTTCTTCTAATCGTTAGCAAGTTCCGACAACGTCTCTGCGACGTCGTGGATACTAAAGGGACGTCGCGGCAACCCCGTAAAGACGTCACAGAGACTTGCTCGCGTATTAAAGAAGTCTGCTAAAAGATTGGACATGTTTGACATTTGTTTGATTTTTCTTGCGACTTCTGAAACTTTTAAATCATGCTTTTATCATTTGTGGATTCTTGCCGTATCTGCGTCAAAAAGACGGAAAGATAGGTTTACTCCTATGTAGATATTACATACACATATTAATTCCTACATTTACTATTTACATCTACACAAAACTATATTAAATGAAATATGTGTCATGAACTATTAGAAATTTAAGATAGGATGTTCCTGTGTTGTTATGCATTGTTCTCTGTAATTTTGTTTATCTTATATGAATTGTACATTTTATGCAGGGCCTTCAAGAAAAACAGTGTATTAACCACTGAAGGAGCTACTCTGCTAAAAGAATAATTAATTAAATTTAAAGTATATGCCCATTTCAATTGAAATCCATGATTTTATTTTCCTATATATAACATTTGTAGCAATAGAAAACAGGTAATGAACACATGTACATTGTTCTAATTCCAAACAATGATAGTTTTTGGCTGGCTAAGAAAAGAAGTTCAATATTTTGTTAGATCTCCTCAAGGGGGTTGGAGGCATCGCTTTCTGAGCTAATAATCATACATTTATTATCATCATATTTTCAGGGCCTCTTTTCCTTCAATGAGCAATGGAAAAAATTTCAGATTCAATGGAGCCCTGTAAGGCGGACTTGAACTCATTTTTTCAATTTTACCCACTTTCGAAGTATAGACAGCGTAATATATTCAGAATCTTTTTTAATTATCATATACAGTGTGTTCCTAAAAAAGGTAATGCGAAGTTCAAAGGTCAGATCATTTCAAAAGTATATGAGTTTGTTTTTGTGATTTGCTTACTAAACTACTAAGTTAACTCATCAGCTTTAATTTTGAACATTGCTTTTACAGTCGAAAACTTGTAACGGGTCACAGAGTTAGGTCATTTGAAGGTATTAGGTACAAAACCCATTTTTCAAATTTTGTTTTTTAGGGTAGAAACCAACTTTTATAAAAATTTTGATTTCATAGTTTTGGGTTTTTTTGTCACACAAAGTTTCAAATGAAATCAAACTCATTTGTCAAAGGACTATCTCGCTTGCAATGACATGGGTCTCGAATTATGCATGAGTCTCTGGGAGTCTCGGAGACGGATCGCGTACATCTCCTGATGCTGCAGGAAAGTCGCAATAGAAAAATCAGAACAAATGTTCAAACATGTCCAATCTTTTAGCAGACTTCTTTAATACGCGAGCAAGTTCTGTGACGTCCTTTAGCGGGGTTGCCGCGACGTCCCCTTTAGTAATCCACGACGTCCGCAGAGACGTTTGTTCGGAACTTGCTAACGATTAGAAAAATCGAACGGTTTAAATAATTTGACGTTGCTGGCGTTAAAAGAGTCTACTAAAAGATTGAATATGTTTGACATTTGTTTGATTTTCGCTTTTGAGCGCCCTGCAGCAATCAAGGAGATGTCACGGCGATTCGTCTCCGTGACTCCAGAGACCTCATGCAATATCGAGACCCATGTTCATTGAGCGAGAAGGTCCCTTTGACAAATGAGGTGCATTTCATTGAAACTTTGTGTGAACAAAACCCCAAAATTATGAAACCAACAATTATAAAAAGTTGGTTTCATACCCTAAAACGGAAATTTGGGAAAAAATGGGTTTGTACCTATCACCTCAAAAGGACCCTATATGTGACCACAGTACAGTTTAGACGTAAAGCAATGTTTTAAATTAAGCTGATTGAGGTACTTTAGTAATTAGTAAACAAATCACATAAATAAACCATATTACTTTTAAATGACTGGACATTTGAACTTCGATTACCTTTTTTTACGGACAACACTGTAAGAGGCTAATAATTTACATGTCCCTTTTTTAACCCTTGAACTGTTATTAAGGGCCAGAAAAGTGGCCCAAGGACCAATTTTTATCGTTTTTCTTTAATGAGGACGAATTGGGGCACCTAAACTTTGATTATTGATGAAACGTATTAATTTGAAGACATAACGCATAATTTTTATTAGAATGTCATTTCTTATAATCTGGAAACTCTTCAGTAAGTTGGAGACTTGCCTTTTTATTTCGCCTAATTGAAAAAAGTCAATATTATCCTCAACTCGAATTTTTGCTCTATACTGACTTTTAAGAATTCATGGCCCAGAAGATAAATTCTTGGGTTCAACTAAGCTTAAGAACTTTACTTGGGCCCCGGTTCAGAAACAACTAATAAAAATAATGCTATAAAAATGACAGGGGTATGAAAATAAACACAAATGTCTATGTCATACAAGGCTAAAACTTAAGGGTATAAATGATGAATATTTAAGGTTAAATTGTGGTTTTTCATTTCTTTTGTATTTCCAGCATAAAAGATGGAAGTAAAATATTCAGAATTCTTCACCATCTCGTATATTACTTCAACTCCCCCTAGACAAAAGACCTTAGCCTGTCCCAGAAATATAGATTTAACTAAAGAACATATAAAACAAGTTCTCACCATCACTCACGATTTCCTGGAGGTAGAGACTTGAGGGGGACTTGATCGCCGGGAAACAAAAAAGGGGCACCCAAATGAGAAAAATGAAAACAATGAGCATCAGGGGAGTTGACAAACTTTTTGGAAAAGGCCCACGTTGAAGGGTTGGGAGCAATGTCCAGATATTGCCAGGCTCCCAAAAAGTATAAGCAGGGACAAACATATTCAAGAAATGAAAATCAGGACCAAGATCATGTTGCTTAAGCGGCCAAATATTCCACCTTTATACGGACAGTGTAGATGCACTCAAGGGTAAATGTTGCAGTGCATGTACGGAGAAGTCACATAGAGACGGTCAAAGGTCATTAGTCAATGTTAAAGTTATGTGCAAGACTTTATCTATGAAATCAAACTTGCTTAGGGAGTCATTAGGACTTCGATGTTAATGTATACAGATGTGTACCCAGAAGACAGTAAACCCACCTTTGAGAAGCCTTGTATTAAAATTGTAACTACATAAGTGTCATTATTATTCAATATCATTATCAAAGAGTAACTCAATATTCTATACAGTTATACCAAAATCAATTAATGTACTAGTCAAGGATGAATGACCACTCGAGTTCTAAAAAAAATTGCGTCAAAAGGCAATGTTTCAAGTTTATATCAGAGCAATCTGTCTTTCTGCATTCAATATATTCTTTGTGATGGGGTCAAGCGGACAATGGTTTCATTCGAAGTCTATGAAAATGCAAGGCTTGCTTCTCCTTCAAACTCGAACATTTGAATTTCACGCTTGTTATTTACTTTCAAAGATGAATATTTGCCCTCTATTGCTATTCGTACCTCGAATCGCAATTGCAAAACCGAATATTATTACCCCGAGAACAATTATTAGCTCTATAGTTCCTATACCTATAAACCCCCCCGCCAAATATAAAGGGCGCCCTCTCCGATAGGCTACCCGCCAGTTCAATCTTACTGTAATCTTCCTCTTTTCTCTTTCGCTGCCGTTAAGAGTAATAACTCGAGTTTTATCCGCCTCAGAAACGGCGTTTGATATTGCAATTTGTGAATATTAATTTGGCTTGTTTATATGGGGTGATATTGATTCATAGACTTCCTAGGAGGTACTATTCTGTCTGAGAAATTTAGTCGTGTTTTGTATTTATCTTTGCGTGGCGATTTGGATGTTTATTTGGACGTGTAATTCGGCAGACATCCGCCTCCCCTTTTTCTCTTAACATGTGTAGAATATTGACCGGCGGGGTTTCGGGCTCCTTAGATTATTGGAATTCACGCACTTTACAATTCGGTGCCTGCGGTCTGAGCGGGGCTTTGTTATATGTTCTTCCCGTCCCTTATTAAGCATTTCCTGACTTCTTCTTTAGTAAGTTTGAGTCAATTTTTTTTCATTTGTATAATAACTTTTCTGTAGTTCTGTTTTCAGGATTGGCGCGAAAACCTTATTACCTTAAAGTACGAAATCAGCAAGAAAGACAAGGAAGACCTTACTTAACTAGACGATGACTATTCTGAAGACAACCAGAGACTCCTACATACGTATTTTGAAGGAAAGTTCTAGGACAGAATGTGGGAAGGAAGCCCAGCCGGCTAAAAGAAGCGGAAGTTCCAGATTCTCTCGAGCAAGGTAAGTAACACGAGAATCCACAACCCGCAGGCGTTAACGTTCGGACCGCTGGCAATCTGTAATGTCCAGGTTCCACGGTTCGGCGTTACCCACCCCGGTAAGTCGTACGTGGGAGTACACTACAGTGAACTCTCAGGAAGGTTCCAGTCGCCTATCGTCGGGACCGACCCAGCGACGCACCCGGAAACCGAATTGCTGGTAAAGCGTCGGGGACGGCAACTCCGTGTAATGAGGTCTTTCAGTATCACCGGGCACTCGGTGCAGGAGTGTGGTATCGATTTAGATCGATCGAAGGTGCGCTTTTGCCGCCGGACGAAGAGATCTAATAAATCGATCGATATCGGATCAGGTATCGATCTGAGACGATACGTATCCAAGAAGAATATCGGTATCGGAGGGATCGTCTTTAAAGATACGAATCCCGACATTCAACTCATCCTAGATCGATTCATTCCCTATTCGATTCCCCCCGGGAATCAATCAATTAAAGATCGATTACCCGGCGATCGCATCCCAGAGGTATCGCCCAAAGCAAGATATCGAATCACCAAAGAATCAATCATCCCAGTATCGATTGCCGAAACTGTATTCGATTAACAAGGAACGGATCGGCGAATAGCGGGATCGATCGATAATCAGCCGATTTTTCGGAACGCATCGATCAATCGAATCGATATTTGATCTCAGACGGATCGCGATAGCAATTGTATCGATCAGCGAAATCGCACCACCGATTCTCTCGGAAACCGATCATCAAATCGTTCGAATTCCTTCGGAAGACATATTTTTCTGTAGGAATCTACATCCCACCGGATTACGATCTTCAAATAGATCGATCGCGTCAACTTCTAATCGCAAAATGATTTCGATTCCATTGGAAACTCATCCGATGGACCGACGTCAAAACTTAGTTTTCGAACTTTTTGAAGCGCGTCAAATCAGTGAGCTGAATTAATCCTGAATCGGGCTTTGATGGAACGTTCATTCATAACTCACCATCGAGCTACACCAGAGTATTCAAAACAGTGGAAACAACCACTCCTTGCTCATGGGTCGGGAATTTGTTTGCGCCGATGTTCACCGAAAAACCTGTATTAACACAAAACCAAAGCATCCAGCGGCTCTTGAGCCCCTACCCCCAGTCGCGGGGAAGTCTGCTTCGAAAGACCCTTCGATCTTTGGCGGAGCTAGGAGAACACTCACGGAGCGAGCTCTCGAGTAGTACAAGAGATGTTAGAAGCGAAGCAAACGTTCGTCAGCTTCTCACGTTACCGGACGTATACAAACTCATGTTGCATTGACGCACAGCCCAACATACTCGTCCCCACACAGAAGCAGATGTTGATGATACTCCGACATGAAGAATTTCAGGAATCTTTCTTAGCCCGAAGGAGAGGAAGAGAATCTTTCAAACACGGATCATCACCCTAACCCGTCGCATCGTTCACTGGGACTGCATTCGGAGGACACCGATCGTCAAAGCCACGTAATGTACCTTTCGTTTCAGAATGGCATAATAATCAATCCCGGCACAAGATCAGGATTGTGATTCGGGAGACAGATAATCTCCTCCTCTT
>CALNVZ010003435.1:19183878-19205266 GCA_940671915.1 Paracentrotus lividus | reverse complement strand
TCAACTTACCCCAGACTGACTGATAACAATAGGCCTACATAAATTTACAAATCTGCTCAATCAATTGAGAAACAGCTATGATGAGATTAATGATCAATATATGAACTACAAATTTTAATCTAGTATTTCCAATATAGGTATCATGCAAGAAGGATAAAATGGCACGTTACATTGTTCACACGATTTCACTTTTATAGCTGAAAATCACTCTTTTCTCTCTAACAAATTGGCATGTGCTTCTAGCTTCAAAACAAAATGGTGGGGTGAGAGGTAATACAAATGATAATCAATAGATAGCACTATTTCAAAATCTGGCTCCAGCATAATTGATTTATGGGGGGTGGCTCAACTTACCCCGTGGCTCAACTTACCCCGGTCTCCCCTATGTGAGGACCTATTTGGTCTGCCGAAGGCCAAAAAATTTACACAAAAAGTCAACACAATATTAATGGAATATGCAAGTGTTACTGCTCTAATTATATGTCTGTTCGACAGCTTAAGGCCATCGCCTATTATATGACTTTTGGTTGCACGACTTTGGATCCGAAGTAAAACAGTGCATGCAATATACACGCTTGGTTATTTCATATTAAAAATCGGGTAGTCTTAATATACAATAAAAAATCATTAAGAACCAAAATAAGTGACAAAAAAGTCTTACTGACCTTTGACCCTCTACTCTTTTGGGCAAGTGTTGCAAAGAAATCACTGTGGAAAGATGACTCTATTAGACCAGTGTTCTTCAGAGATGGTAGGGAGCATATCATTTCAGCCACATCAACTGACATTGTAGGTCCACACTTCCTCCCAACAACATGAACAGACTTACACTGAAAAAAATGAAGATAGCATGAAATGTTATTTCATTTAATGTACAAGTAATATAGAACTAAAGACTAGAATGACACCGGTAACTTGGTAACCTCACCATTGCCAACCTCTGCAACTTTGCTGGCAGCCCTCTGAAGACTGTTATTTGTGATGTTCCTATTATACTAATATCAACTGGACTATTGTGATCGAATAACATTTTATTTATATATATGTGAATTTGGAGGAAAAAAAACTAAGGTACATGTACATCTACTATCACTCTTTTTGACATTTGATCTATCGGATACATGTATACTGTACATAATGTGATAACCTTTTCATTATTACCTTGTTTATACTGCATAATTTCCTTTTTGCCATGTATTATGTATTATTGGAATGTTATTTGACTGTATTGTTATTGTATTGTAATTTTTTATATTGTAATTACAATCTGATGCCTAACCCAGTGGGTTGACGGGCCTGTTTTTTTTTTTTTTTTTTGTCAGGGGCGGATCTAGCTTTTTGCTAAGGGGGGGGGGAGGTGTGGAAAGGGGGTATCCCCCTTCCATAGTAGGGAGCTTTTTCAATTTGACATTTGAAATGGTGCAATCTGATATCAACTCTAATATTCTGGTCTAAGAATGGTGTGTTAGAGATTGGAACCCCCCCCCCCTTGCGGATGCAGTGGGCGTAGACAGGTCCTTGAATGTGGGAGGGGGATGATTTGTGGTCCAGAGACTCATATTGCCAAAAATAAAAGATGTTCAAATTACATTATCGGGTAACTAAAATATTAAAACCAGTTAATGTAAGTGAGAGGTGGATTTTTGGTGTTTATACACATTAAGAAAGGGCAAAAAAGGGCCTATTTTGGGGGTTGCGCCTCCTTACTTAATTGGCCATAACGTTTTGAACATTGAAATTGATCTCTCACATTTACTCCAAGTTGATTTCTATCCTTCAGGTTTATGCCAGGGGGGCATTTCATCAAAGGACTTTTCAGACTTTTTACCCGACAAATCTGCTCTCAGCCAAACAGATGCGAGCACTTCAGTAGCTTATAACAATTTGTTGGATAAAACGTCCGACAAGTCCTTTGATGAAATGCCCCCAAGGTTCAATGGCTTCAGAATATTTGAGCACTGACGACTTAAAGGGAACGTTCACCCTGGGTTTAAATTGGTTTTCAAAAATGCAGAAAAATAGAAGAAAAATATGAGTGAAGGTTTGAAGAAAAATCGACCAAAAAACAGTGCGAGCTGAAAATTTTCTTAATAATAGCGACCTGATGAAACAGGGAGTGACTTGGTGTTTGAAATGTACCATTCTGACGTTAATACCTAATATACATGCATAAAAGCTGAAAAAATTCAAATACAGTTTGCAATAGCCTATATTATGCGAGCGTGAAGCGCAAGCTGAAAATTATCATGCAATTTTCAAGTTATCTGAAATGGAATTTCAAGCATCATGCATTTTATACGTGTATTAGATTTTTCATTTCTTATATGCACATTATAAACGTTCATGAGCATTCACTAATTCGTCAGATATCAGCACTATATTTGTGTTAAAGTGGGCTGCATCCTAAAGTTGAAATTGCCATATGCACAGATAGGAGCTTCCATTGAAAAAATAATTTTCTTCTGATAAATGCAATGTAAGTGAAAAAAAATATTGTGAGGACATGTTTTAATTCATTTATTAACCATACATTCAAAGAAAACTACATACAAATTGTAGAAGGAAAAGTTTATTTATGATATCGGTTTGTAAACTGAACATGAGAATACTCACCAAATGTGGTCTAGTGAATGCATAACCTGCTATAGTGTGTGCTGTTGTGTATTCATCTATCTTTAGCTCCTGTGCTGAAACACTGTCCCTTATTAAGTCTGCTACCTCTGGATCCTGACTCTCAAAGGCAACATCAACAAGGAAATCTTGCTCCATATGAAAATGTACCATGCATGTCATTACATGGATTGCAATGGGTTTGTTTTGAGACACAGTGAAGTACAAGAGGTACCGAAATTCTTGGTGCCTACGCAGAACCACTTCTTCCATCTTCCTGTTGAATTCATCATGATCTGATTCATACAGGGAAGCAAGATACACTCCAGCCATATACTCCTGAAACAGTTTGTGCGGGAAGAATACTGGCATATGCACAAGAGTATCATTATTGTCATGTCTGTCTATAACAGAGGTTACTCTGTCCTCCTGAGACAAAATCCCAACTCTGCAAGCAGTTTCCAATGATCCTCGGCATGTTTGGAAATCATCTTCGCTGAAAACGAGGGTATTTCTCAGGAGGCCAGTGAATGCATGTTTGGCAACTGGTTCAAGACATTTGTTTATTTCTTTAAGTTTGGTAATCAATTCTAGACCACCTACTTCCTTGATCATTTTCTGACAATAGTGCTCCTTAAGAAAGACAAACATTTCCTGAAAGATTTGTGAAAAGGTCTGAAGTGATTTAATCTCTTTCAGTTTTTGTCCACTAAGCTCTTTCCACATAAGACACAACATGGCTACATAGATAGGGTAGTGGGCCATGTTTTCTGATATGACATCATTTTCATCAGTGAACTGAATGAGTTGATTAGCTCTATCAGCGTCATTTGGAAAGTACTTGTGAATGTAAACTGATAAATTCTCTTTGCTGAAACCTTCAACATGAATGAATGTGTACAGCTTTGATAATTTTTTATCTGATCTGATCTTTATTGCTCTCCATGGACGAGTAGTTACTATGACTGGGCAAGAGTCTAGTTCATCTGAACTGAGAATGTCAGTAAGTCTGATTCCACCATTTTGTGAGTGACTCGAATATATTGTTTCTAATCTTGCCTGTGCTGATTTCTGTTTCTTCTTTTTCCTCTTTGTTGCCTGTGCTTGATCAGTAGACTGTGACTGGTAGCTTTTTGTCTCTGAACCATCTATGCCTTGCTTTGTGACTTTGCCACTGAATTCATCTAACCCATCAAAGGCAATGAACACTCTATCTTGATTTGTACGGATGAACTCTGTAATCTGAGAGACTGTTGCTGGGTTATTCTTGGCAAGGTACGATTTTGCAATCTCACCTATACTGTACTTCTTGGAGTCACGGAGAGGTACAATCAAGACCCATGTAAAGTGACTGAAATACTTCTCTTGAACCCAGTCCCAGGCAATCTTAGCACAGAGTGTTGTCTTCCCGGCTCCTGCCTCTCCCTGAACCATAATCCGATTGGGGAACTCTTCATTGACTCTAAGATCAAGAATATCATTGTAATCAAGGAACTGCTTGCATCTTCCATGTTCTTCTTGTAAGACCAGATTGGTATACATGTCTTTAAACTGCACAAGTGAAGCAGGATCAAGAGGATTAGATCTTATCTTGCAGAGAGTAGATCGGTATGTGGACCTGAATTCTTTTGCACATCGTTCAATCAGTTCAGGAGAAAGATGTTTGGTTTGACATTCAGCTTGAAGAGGTTCGGTTTGAGGTCTGGATGGTGCTCCTAGAATGACATTCAGAGAAGAATTACTACACTAACGATTGATGAGATGAAAGTAGCTGAATAACAGAATATATGAGAATCAGACAATACTTGTTTCATAATTTAAAAAGTCTCATCATTTTATGTCTCAACTCAACTTCCTTAAATTTATCCTGAAAGTGAAGTAGGATTAAAATAACTAGTGCAAAATGGGTCAAATTTAATGAAATTCTATGTTCTGACCGTAAAATCGAAAAAAAAAAAGTTTCAGAGCAAACAGAAGTCAATTAATAGCGTAAAAGGTTAAAAACAAACGAGGCTAGGCATACGGTCTGCATGATTAAGTTAAAACATTCACGGTTTGAAAAGCTTTCCGGTAATGTTTTTCGAAACTTTAATATGAAATCATAGATATCTTGAAAGTTAAGCAGGCTTTTGACTTATAAATTTCAAGGGATTACAGACTGACCTATATGTTTATAATCATGTTGACAAAATGAGCTCAATGAATAAAAAAAAAATGCAATTTGAATCTCATTCATTACTACTGGATCATTTCAAAGCACCTAACTTGTAAGGCCTAACTACGGTAGTAAGATAGTGAACAATTTTTGCAAGAGTGAATTTCCTTGTTAACCTCAGTACATTGTAAGACAATGGACACCCTCCTGTGAGGAATGGTCATGTAAATGAAGAAAACTATGAGAATGATAGAGTTGGTATTTACCGGGAACCCTAAAAGTTCTGGGGGGGGGGGGGGGGGATTCCGCCCTCTGAACGTTGCGCACAATATCTCAAAAACGCCTAAAGCTGTTGACACACCGTTTCACAGCTTTTTTCTTTTAAGTCTCGCTAAATATTTAAGCCCAAATTTGCAACGTGCGGATAGACGGTATTAAAGTTACAAAACATTTTCTACATGCTCGTCAGACCAAAAATTGCTCAAAACGTTAATTAGTGTACAAATCCAATTCAAATATATTTTGAGTCAATATTTGTGAATGTATGATTATTTTTTGCTTTTCTGCTTCAAATCAATTAGTTTTTGGATCTTCGTGGTCCTGATAATGTCACCAACAATTCTCTTTGGGAAAAAAAAAATCAATGAAATACGTAAGAAATTAATTTGATACAGAATTTTTTTCAAATCCATTTTAACAGAAACTTGGCAGCTTAGCTTTATCCAATGAATTAGAGCAAAACTGTAGATTTATGCATAAATTTGCATAATTAATTAATACCTAATTTAAAAAAAAAAAACATTTGACTACACAAATAATTTTGAAGATTACGTCTTTGGTGACGTTCGTGGCAATTTTCACCACTTTTGAGTGGTCGACAGCCGTGATCTCATGGAGATCCATTCCCTCCCCCCCCCCCTGCCATAAGATGACAAAAAACCCAGGCCCTTCAACAGTTAATGGATTACAGGAACACTGTTAATCTTTCATTATCAAGACATCTGCATACATATCTATTATCAAGGTCTAATGAAGAAATTGTATTGTATTGTATTTATTTATTACCAACATTGCAAAAAATATACATAAACAGAATTCAATATAAATATGCATTTGGTAAATGGAGCCAACAAATAGCTAAAGCTAGTCTAGGTTGGCCCCGTCTAGTTTGCTTACTGTGATTATATATACATTTACATAAAGTAAAACATACATGTATGTACAAATTATTACATCATATTTAAAACATAATGTACAAATTATTACATCGTATTTTACAGTATTTACACTATTTACATACGAAATTAATTAAATATGAATATACTCTGCAAGAAGAATTGCCTTATATGATTGTCTAAAAGTTTTCCGTGATTTAATTTGTCTAATATCATTTGGAAGAGCGTTCCATATGACAGCACCTGAATACGAAACAGACTGTTTTCCAAGATTTGTCTTTACTTTGATGAGTGTTATATTCTTATTTTCGTTGCTTCTTGTCTCGTAAGGGTGTTTAACAAATGAGAAATAATCAATGAAACGATGAGGAAGTTTGTTATTAAACAAATCATGCATCATGAGACGATATTGCTTAAAAACATCTAGAATCAATAACTCAGAAAACAAAGGAGCTGAGTGATGATTGAAGGATTTGAATAATATAACACGAGTCATCCTCATTTGTATGACCAAAATTCGACTAAGGAATGTTTTGTTTGCAGCTCCCCAGACTTCTAATCCATAAGTAATGTGCGGTAAAATAAATGCATTGTATAACATAACCAATATCTTTTTCGATACATAATGTCTGATTCTGTACAGAATACCTGTTTTTTTGCTGGCAACATTACATACATTATTAATATGTTTAAACCATGACTATTCCGAGTGAGTAAAAAAAAAACTTTACACCTAGAGAAATGTCTATAAAAAGAAAACCAATTAATAAACCCTAAATTATTTTACATATTCTGAAAGAGTAACTCCTCTCGCATCCTCTGGTACCATTTTTGTGTGGTATGTCTTTACGCTTGGATGAACATGACGCGTTGTTTTCAAACATGTCAATTTCGAATTGTGCCAGAATGGGAGTAAAATCAAAACTACAAAAAGCTAGAAAAAAGTAACTTCATCCTTATTGAATAACATAACTTTTTAACAAAAATGTCTTCAGCTTAATAACTTGGCAGAGGTGTTGTTACACATATTGACTACATTTTGTATGAAAATGAGATTGATCTGTAGAGTCAGGCATGAGTGAGCACACGTAAAAGACAAAATAATCACTTTTCAAAAGTATTAGGAGGCCTTTTTAGGTCTGTCAGTAAATAAAATAAAATCTATGTTACCCTTGACATTTGACAGGTATGTACACCAAAATAACAACATTATACTAGTCATGACTGTCCTAGAAACCAAATCATATTCAGAATAAATAAATTATAATTTGTATATGACAGTATGACAGGGGCCGTGGAGAGTCTTTGGTCTTTGAAAGTGGAGGGGCTGTGCAGAAAGCGTATAGGGGGGGGGGGTGAACGGGCTTTAAAAAAAAAATCACAAATCTATAGTCATTTTCGTGTTTTTGTACTGCAGCCCCCCAGCTCCCGCGGCCCTGTATTAAAACAAAACTGCAAACAGCAGATATATTCAACTCGGCATAGTCATCCTTCTACATGTATAAGTCTAATAATCACTCAAGTCAAAATAATTCATTTAGACCACACAAAGCAACATGTGTTTTATATCCTAACAGAATTCAAATAATATAGCATATTAAGTCAGATTTCTCCTTAGTCAAAGAGATGTTAGCTATATCAGACTGGAGATAAAATGACTTTTATGCCTCGTTTTTATTCCATACTTTCTGATTTTAGCAAAAATCATATACATCATTTACCTGTTCTGTTTAGAATGAGACTTCCATTGCATAATCTGTTTGATAGATCACCAAGATCAATCTCATGGAGTTTGTCCGCTAAAACCTCTCTTTTGTTTGTGTCTGGAAGTTGTTTGATGTTCCATTTCATGAAGATATCTTGAAGTGCATTGGTGTAGTTATTCAAATGTTGAACCAGGATGGCTTGTGTCTGGGTATAAGGGATATCAAGTGCTACTCCTATCTCTGCATAGCTAGATATAGGGATAGCCTTAGCAAGCTTTATGAACTCCATATCACTGATAGTACTGCAATAAAAACAAAAATAATACACACCTAAGCTATAATTTCAATCTACTTGACAAGAGAAAAAATATGACTCCTGAAGACGGACAGTCAACCTGTCCGAAACGTCGAGCACTCTCTACTACTACTCAAGCCTTCCTCGCATCTCCTCTTCTCAACTGGTTTACAGTCCTTTTCAGGACTAAATCACGAAAGATAACCTCTAATTCTACTCTCTACTCTCTATCTCGCCTATCAATTTTTCTACTTTCTGTAACTCTTCTTTCCTCTTTTACTTTCTCCAACAGTCCTTTTAGGACTCATCACATGGTGAACCGTAAACCTCATCTTCGTAAGAGAAAAATTATTGTACCACAGAACCTCAACAAAAAAAAACTTTGTTACTTTGAATGCTTTTATAAAAAGGGTTATCATTTAACAACAGAACGAGTGCTGCATTTGATTTGTCAATTGAGAAGTACCTAAACAGGACCTAGTAATATATTAATTGGTACAATAATTTGTATAATATTAAGATTTTTTCTAACATACAAAAACTGGGGGTAGGCTAATATTGATATTTGTCATAATTCCCTAATCCCACAAGCTAGAGCATCTTTGAACAGACCTATACGATTCCTGATCTTTGTTAATTGCAAAGTATTGTTCGCTATAAATTGGCAGCTGTGCTGAAGATAATAAATCATGACTGTGCAATGAGAGAGTGTAAGTATGACCAAAGTGTACAATATATTAGATCAATCAATATTCTCACTAATTATTATAATTTGTTTCATTAATTACCAGATCTTACGAGAAATGAGAGATAGCAAATACTTAATCCGATACAAGATGTCAGAGAAACAGATGAAATTGATATATACCGTTCAGGACCTGGGTTAGTTTCTACATCACCAGATCTCATCAGTAGAATCAGTGAGAGATAGAGAACACAGAATCCAATCCAGGATGTCAGAAAGAGAAACAGATAACATCTATAATTACCTTTCTGGACCTGGGTTAGTTTCTACATCACCAGATCTCATCAGTATAATCAGTGAGAGATAGAGAACACAGAATCCAATCCAGGATGTCAGAAAGAGAAACAGATAACATCTATAATTACCTTTCTGGACCTGGGTTAGTTTCTACATCACCAGATCTCATCAGTATAATCAGTGAGAGATAGAGAACACAGAATCCAATGCATGATGTCAGAAAGGGAAACAGATAACATCTATAATTACCTTTCTGGGCATGGGTTAGTTTCTACATCACCAGATCTCATCAGTAGAATCACTGAGAGATAGAGAACACAGGATCTAATGCAGAATGTCAGAAAGAGAAACAGATAACATCTTACCTTTCTGGGCTGGGATTAGTTTCTACATCACCAGATCTCATCAGTAGAATCACTGAGAGATAAAAACACAGAATCTAATGCAGAATGTCAGAGAGACATATAACATCTATAATTACCTTTCTGGGCATGGGTTAGTTTCTACATCACCAGATCTCATAAGTAGAATCACTGAGAGATAGAGAGCACAGAATCCAATCCAGAATGTCAGAAAGAGAAACAGATAACATCTTACCTTTCTGGGCATGGGTTAGTTTCTACATCACCAGATCTAATCAGTAGAATTACTGAGAGATAGAAAACACAGAATCTAATGCAGAATGTCAGAAAGAGAAACAGATGACATCTATAATTACCTTTCTGGACCTGGGTTAGTTTCTACATCACCAGATCTCATCAGTAGACTCACTGAGAGATAGAGAACACAGAATCCAATGCAAGATGTCAGATGAATGCAGAAATACAGGCCTCGTCCATAGTAAGATGTTGGAGAGAACATCTAAAAAAAAAAATATTTAAAAAAATGATATCAGAAGGAGAATACAATTGATTAATTTAATGTTATACACCTAAGTCAGGAGACAGAATTTTTTTTTATTTTGCCCATGAAATATTCCTGTAATAGAGATTTTGTACTCAAGCAATCTGATCAGAAACTATTCAAATTCAAATCAAGGTACAAGGTATCATTGTCGCAAAATATTTGTAGAGAAATTAACATCCGACCCCCATTTTTTAGTCTCTATTTCAGTTCATGAGGTAATCAGTATTACACTAAACTGGAAATCAAAGGCAAATCATTTGAGGAATGTCCTGCATATAGGGAGTCGAACATAAATATACTAAAATACATATGAAATTGTCAAAAGACTAACCTTTGTATCTGAAGGCAGTGATGTCTTTGGTTGGCCATCATATTGGTCAAGGATCGAGATACACAGCTTTCTAAACCCTTGAAAACAGGTCTTCATCAACATCAGAAATGTGAATAGAACTTGAGAGATACACCAGACAGCAGGATGTCTGCTAGTTGAATGTGGTACAGGGTTGGTGTCTGGATTACAGCTGAAAGTTTCTTGTTGGCATGATGTTTGGCTTGATGGCTGACATGTTGGTACAGGGTCGGTCTCTGGAGTACAGCTGGGTGTTCCTTGTTGGCATAATGTTTGGCTTGATGGCTGACATGTTGGTACAGGGTCGGTCTCTGGAGTACAGCTGGGTGTTCTTTGTTGGCATAATGTTTGGCTTGATGGCTGACATGTTGGTACAGGGTTGGTCTCTGGAGTACAGCTGGGTGTTCCTTGTTGGCATAATGTTTGGCTTGATGGTTGACATGTTGGTACGGGGTTGGTCTCTGGAGTAGAGCTGGGTGTTCCTTGTTGGCATGTTGTCTTTGTTGATGACAAACATGTTGATTGTTGTTGACTCGCTGCAGTCTTGGACATCTCTTTCTTTGCTCTCCATCTTTCCAGGAATCTTTGGATCATTTCCTGCTTGTTGATGTCAGGAGGGTTTTGGATGTATCTTCCTATCCTGACCCTCCATTCAGATAGACTCACTGGCATCTTGGTTGGTTGGTTGGGTTTTAGACTGCAAATCATAAAGACAAAGTACATTAATCCACATACTGAAATTACACCCTACAATTATTTATACTGAAGAGTGGGAAACATGAACTCCCATTTTGAGGAGAAAACAAGTGGACAAGTCATTTGTTCATCTGGAGAGAGAGAAAAAAATCAACCAAACAGCTTTCAGGTCTCAATGTGTCGAGACAAGAACTGGGAGAACTGGTTGTTTGAAGGTGCAGTACAGCGGACCCAGCATCGACTTTGACAAAGGATTTTATTGACCCCATTATCTAGGATTAATATAGGCTATCATCCCCATACCATCGGGCTCAGAAGATCTTTTGTGAGACAAATGCTGGATCCATGACTGAGCATTACGTCAACCCATCGTTTGCAAGCGGACCTGAGCTCAGCTCGCGAACTCAGGTATCATACCCCCTGTTTAAAATGTGAGATCAACAAATGAATTCCAGGCATGTTCTTCAGGATAAACATGTGTACTGTGTACTTTTAATGAGTGAAGAAGTGAGCCCTCTTTTGGCTTATATCTTATACATTATATAAATTGACTGTGGATCTAAAACCTCATAAACAGCATATTGTTACACCCCTTGTCAAAAAACCTCGTTTGAAACTATTTCCAAGCACTATCTACCCTGCATGGCCAGATAATCCCCGTTATCAAACTTTACAACTCCACAGGCCAGCTTGAGCGTTGAGCCAGGGTTAAATGATAAACAACAGCTGTGATATTACATAATAGTAGCTCTGCTTATGAGTAGGCCCTTCAGAATAAAATGATTGTATTTGATATATTTCAAGTTTTCACAGGCATATTATATTTAGAAATCCAATGTTAATTCGTTTTCAATTTCGGACGAAGAAAATTGACCCCGATATAAGGAAAGTAAGAAAATAAGAATGACGGCAAGCCATGTCTCCAGCGAAGTTCGCAAGGATCGCCACGTGCTATTGCGCTGAAAGAAAATATGGGATATATGCGATCACTCGTGGACTGATATAGTCCTTACGATCGTTATTAATTGGTTAGAAAAAATATTGCTGTACAGTATATGTAGTTTTTTATTCATGTGCATGTGGTACATGTATATATGCGAAAATATAAAATTGTCATTCTTTCTACTTCCAAAAGGCTTATACTGATTAAACTACAAAGTATGTGCGTAATTATATATTTTTTAATCGCAAACATACTAAGGAAAAGGCTGTGGCGGGTCAGTTACCATGCTTTGATTTTATTGTTCGATCAAACGGAAGCTTCTTGCCAATTTCATCTTGGATTGTCTTTTATTGACAATTAAGTATTTAGACTATATATATATCATGCTGTGCTTAAGTTATTCGTGCATCAAAATGTTCATTGTTGGAGAAAAAGTTCGAAGTCTGAGCGAGTAGGCCTAGTCCAAAATTATCAGAACATTACGCAGTTTAAAACTTTAAATCACGTCCGTACAGTACTCGAACTGGGTTCCGACAACTGTATTATATGTATTTCATTTTAATTGATTTCCAGGAATAGAATTATGAAGAAAGCAATTAAAGATCACAATGGTAGTAATGATCAATACAATACAATAAAGGGAGAGAAAAAACGAACTCACATTAAAGAAAAAACATCTGCTAATTATGTGGATTATAAAAAGTTATGATAAAACTAGAACATTAAAGTCCAAACATTACATGTCTGAACCAATAAAGAGATAAATTTAATAAATATAATTCACAAAAGCAGGTCAAGTGGTGTAGAAAAGCGGGGAGAAAGTAGAGGAAGAAAGAAACAAATAAAGAAAAGATGAAATCAAGAGCAAATGCTGGAAGTAAAATGATGTTGTAAACAAACATAAATTGCAAATAAATGCAGGTTCTTCAGGAGGTAAAGAAATAGGGAAAAGGGGTGTCAAAGAAAGAAATGAGGCGAGAAAGAAAAGAAGAAACAAAATAGAAAAAGAAAGAAAGGTAAAGAGGGAAAAGAAAGAAAGGTAAAGAGGGAAAAGTAAGAGGAGAGGAAATGAGAATATGAAACGTAAAGTGAGATAGAAAGAGAGGAAGAAAGAGAGAGAGAGAGACAGGGTAGGGGGACGGGACAGAAAGAGAAGATATGTAGAAAATAGTTCGAGTAAATTTCGGTTGGATACACTTGGATACACGCCATGTATACATTAATGTCCTCCCAACTCCCTGCACGCGGCATGTCCCTTACAAAAATGTCCTGTGGTAATCCTGTGGTAATGTCCTGTGGTAATCCTGTGGTAATTACCACAGGACATTTTACCACAAGAATCCTGTGGTAAAATTGGCACATTTTTACCACACGAATCCTGTGGTAAAATTAGGACATTTACCACATGAATTACCACACGAATCCTGTGGTAAAATTGGGACATTTTTACCACACGAATCCTGTGGTAAAATTGGCGACATTCCACACGAATTTACCACACGCAATCCTGTGGTAAAATTGGGACATTTACCACACGAATTACCACACGAATCCTGTGGTAAAATTGGACATTACCACATGACATTACCACACGAATCCTGTATTGGTAAATTGGGACATTTACCACACGAATTACCACACGAATCCTGTGGTAAAATTGGGACATTTACCACATGAATTACCACACGAATCCTGTGTAAAATTGGGACATTACCACACAAATTCGTGTGGTTAAAAAAAATTATTACCACACTCCCATTACCACACAAAGTTACCACAGGATTACCACACACCGTTACCACAGGATTACCACATAATTACCACACGCCGTTACCACAGGATACCACACGCCGTTACCACAGGATTACCACACGCCGTTACCACAGGAATACCGCACGCCGTTACCACAGGAATACCGCACGCCGTTACCACAGGAATACCGCACACACACCAAAAGAATACCACACGCTGATATATATACCAACATTTTGCAAAATATTTTGGGTCACAGTTAGTTATTTCATATTTTCTTGATGATAATGCAAATTTCATAATTATCGCTCTCGATGTTACTCTGTGTTTAGGAAATAAATTTCCCGAAAGAAAATACATCAATATGCATTGAATTACTGTTTATTAAGGTAAACTTAAAAAAATACTGATTTGTGCATACCAAATCATTTTATGCAAATGAGCTATTACCATAATACCACATGAAAATACCACAGGAATACCACACGACTTCTACACTTCAGCAGGAAACTTGCACTTGGTGTAAATCCACTTTGACTAATGCCCATTTGGTCTAATCCCTCTGGTGTTTGTTCTATAATCCAGTTGGTAAATTACATTTGGTCTAATTCAGCATTCCCATTTGCTCTAATGTCCCTACCTGGAAAAGCCAGTAGGCACTAACCACGACGAGAACTAACCAAAATCAATTGTTTAAGAACTACTGTCAACACTTCAGCTCATATATCCACATAACACACACACACACACAACACCACACACACACACACACCACACCACAACATACACAAATTATATGGATAGTTAGTGCTATTGTTGATCCTGTGGTAACAAGTATGTGTAATTCCTGTGGTATCTATACCACACCGACTCTGTTAATGTATATTACCACATATTTCCTGTTCGTGTATGGACCACCTTTCACCACACCACAATACACACCCACATAACACACATACACCAACACACACACCACCTACACATGATTTGCCGTATATTCCTGTTATACATTCATGTATGTATCAGATGTGGTAGTTACAGTGTCGGGTGATGTTGGCTACTCATGTGTGATACTGACGGTGTGGCAATCTGCTCTGGTCACTCGTTGTTTGATTAACAACATGACTATATGAATGTATACACATATTTTCTTGTGGTATGAAATAGTATTCCTGTTGTCATTGTCTTATTTAGGTACCACAGGAATACCAAGACACCCATTTGCATACCACATAATTACCACACATTCCTGTGGTATGAGATCTTTCTGTTGGCATTTTATGGTGTAATATAGGAACAGTCATACAGTTCTGTGTCAAATAAAATGGTACAGTTTGGGAAAATATATAATATATTTTTTAATGTATGCATACATCCGTGTGGTATGAGATTATTCCTGATGTATGTTGTGATCTAATTTAGGTTACCAACAGGAATACCATAGGTACCCATTTTCCATTACCACACGACTCTATTATTAACCACACTCATTTCCTGTAGTATCAGATTATTCATGTGCGTACTTTGTGTGCGTACTTTGTGTGGCTACTCTGTGTTACCACAGGAATACACAGACACCCATTATCATTACCAACAAAAACTCTGTATTATATTACCACACATTTCCCTGGGGTATGAGATCTCCTCTTGTTGGTATTTGTTGTTGTA
The DNA here is from genome assembly GCA_940671915.1 of Paracentrotus lividus. NCBI lineage: Eukaryota > Metazoa > Echinodermata > Echinoidea > Camarodonta > Echinidae > Paracentrotus > Paracentrotus lividus. The sequence continues at coordinate 19,190,029 of CALNVZ010003435.1, read as the reverse complement.
ATTTAGGTACCACAGGAATACCACAGACATCACATTTTAAATTACCACCACAACCTGTATTACAACACGATTACCGTGGTAGAGATCTTTCTGTGGATTTTAGTGTAGTTAATTATGTACACAGGAAATTACCACAGACACCCATTTTCATTTCACACGATCCATGAAATGTTACATTCCCACATTTTCCTGTTGATATGAGATATTCCTGTTTGTATTTTGTGTTGTAATTTAGGTAATTAGGTTAGAAAACAGGATATTTTATTACCACAAGACGCTATATTACCACACTCATTTCCTGTAGTATTAGATAATTCATGTGGTTACTTGTTGGTTGGTAACTCTGGGTGCACAGGAATACCACAGACACCCATTATCATTACCAAATAACTCTTTTGTTATACTTACCACACATTTCCTGTGGTATGAGGATCTTATCCTATGGTATTCTGTGTTGGTAATTTAAGGTACCACAGGAATATACCACAGCACCATTTTTCGATTAGCCACACAACTCTTATTATAACAACCACATTACCTGTGGTATGAGATCTTCTGTGGTATTTTGTGTTGGTAATATAGCGTAAGTAACTACAGTTCTGTGTCAAATAAAAATTGGTACAGTTGGAAAATATATATATATTTTTAATGATGCAACATTCCTGTGGTATGAGATATATCCTGATGTATGTTGTGATCTAATTTAGTACCACAGAATACCATAGTACCCATTTTCATTACCACACGACTCTATATTACCACACTCATTTCCTGTAGTATTAGATATTCATGTGCGTACTTTGTGTGTACTTTGTGTTGGTACTTCTGAGGTACCACAGAATACCACAGACACCCAATATCATTTACCACAAAACTCTGCTGTTAATATTACCACACCATTTCCTGGGGTATTGAGATCTTCTGTGGTATTGTGTGGTAATTTAGGTACCACAGGAATACCACAGACATTCCATTTTTAATTACCACACAACTCTGTTATACAACACATTACCTGTGGTATGGAGATCTTTCTGTGCGTTATTTGTGTAGTAATATAGGTACTACAGGGAATACCACAGACACCCATTTTCATTTCCACACCGACTCCATGGAAATGTTACCCCACATTTCCTGTGATATGAGATATTTCCTGTTGTATTTTGTGTTTGGCTACATTTAGGTAATTACTTAAAATACCACATGGCTTACCTATTTTCATTACCACAAGCTCTATATTACCACACTCATTTCCGTTGTTAGTATTAGATATTCATGTGGTACTTTGTGTGGTACTCTGGGTGCCACAGGAATACCACAGACACCCATTATCATACCAAATAACTCTGTGTTTATATTACCACACATTTCCCCTTGGTATGAGAATCTTCCCATGGTATTTGCTGTGGTAATTAGTACCACAGGGTATACCACAGACACCCATTTTTAATTACCACACAAACTCATTATAACCAACACATTACCTGTGGTATGGATCTTCCTGTGGTATTTTGTGTGGTAATATAGATACCTACAGGGAATACCAACAGACACCCATTCAATTTCCACACGGACTCCATGAAGTGTCTACCCCACATTCCTGTGATATGAGATATTCCTGTTTGTATTTGTGTTGCTAATTTAGGTAATTTAGGTTCACAGGAATACCACAGGTACCCATTTTCCATTACCACACGACTCTATATACCACATCATTTCCTGTTAGTTTTAGATATTCATTGTCGGTACTTGTGTGGTACTCATTGGTACCACAGGAATATCCACAGACAGCCATATCATTACCGCATAACTCTATGTTATATTACCACACATTTTTTTGTGGTATGAGATCTTTCCTGTGGTATTTGTGTGGTAATTTTAGGTACCCACAGGATACAACATTACACCCATTTTCATTACCACACGACTCTATGTTATATTACAACACAGTTCCTGTGGTATGAGATATTCCTGTGGTATTTTGTGTGGTAATTTGGGTACCACAGGCCTATTACCACAAGAATCTAAAGTATATTACCACACAATTCCTGTGGTATGAGATCTTCCTGTGGTATTCTGTGTGGTAATTTTAGTACCACAGGAATACCACAGGCACCAATTTTCGTTACCACACGACCCTATGGTATATTACCACACATATTCCTGTGGTATGAGGTATTCCTGTGGTAATTTGTGTGGTAAAACCAGTTACCACAGGAATTACCACAGGACATTTTTGTAAGGGGTATGTATACACACTTCAAACAGGCATTATGTGGCCCCCTGCTGTGGCTCTGTCCAGACTGAATGAGGTCAGAAAACAGATGTTAAGATAAGCAGATAGCCTGCTGTGGTGGCTGTGGTGGGTTCAAATTAATCACGCTTGGAGAAGAGAATTGATATGGAGATTCTAACAGAGGGGTATAAGCCTATCAAACGGATAGATTCGTCATGGGTACATAATATGGCTAACAACTTCAGCAGGTCAGCTCATAAATGAAGAATTATTCAACAGGAATTGAGGAAGTTATGTAATAATAATGAGAAGTAGCAGGAGGAAAAAAAAAAGGAAAAGCTAAACAGAAAATTTAAAGATTTACAAAAATATCCTAGATATACTACCCACTAGATTCGATAATACAAAATCAAAATTATCTCTCTTAATTAATGAAGGAAAACGCATCACTAATTATTCTATGAATTATATAGATCTATATATATATCCAGCGCCATTATGTTATTGTTTAATCGTGTCAACCAGTTTTATCGATGTGTACTGTAATTATGGTTTGTGGCCCTCTACGTCCCTTCCATCGCTAATGTGCGCAGATGTAATGTGATAGGGCCGTCTAAACGCTTATCCATAGCCGAGTCGGCAACGCGGAGCTTAGGAGTACATCCCCGGACTAGTTAAGGACGTATGAATACTATGGTCCATCACCTCGTAACGACACAACCACACTTAGACGGACGGTAAGACACCAGTCAAACGCCAACCAAAGAATGCCTTCATCGTATCTGAAAACACTGGAATGCTCCACCTTTACACAAACCACTCCTCTGTGCATCTTATCTCACTCTCGCTAAGTGTAATCTGTGATGATCCCGAGGCCTTGACCCACCACCATGGCAACCGCACCCCCTCAAGAAAGCACCTGATCTCCTCCTCATCACATACCCTAAAGCCTTAACACACCCTCAGAACTGCTGTGCGATCCGCAACCCCTCCAAAGGTACCATCAATAGCAACATCGTCTTCCCTATACTCTACCAGAATCTCAATCCATTCCCCGTGCAGAAACAATTCGGTAATCAGCCTTAGCGGCACACCCTATCGACTAGCATCAAGAGGTTCGCTCACAACCATATCCCATCTATCCTCCAGTGCGAGCGTAACTCTACGCTATCGCACCTGGATTCGATGTCCCTATTGGACTCCACGATTCTACCAGTGTTCCTCGTACCAAGATGTTGGATCTCCTACGCTATCATCAGTTACCATCGCGTCCTTCGCCTCTGCCATTGTGATGACTCCTCAAGATCGACCATGTCATCCTTTTGCGACCGCATTGGACTACCACCAGGCCGTCCTCCGGACATTGACTTTAAATTGCTCAGGACCCCTACTACTAGATTTCGACTATGATATCGCCCCATTCTACAGCTACTTGTGTAATCATTAATGAGCAGGACTCTATTGTGACGTTTCATGGCTTTCGTCGATGCGCCATTATTTGGACGTATACAGAATGTTTGTAGGGCCTATACAGGACTCTATTCTTATGGTACATTATGTCCCTTATATTATAAGGAGTGTATACACTGTATTCCAATTGTCCTTTTATCCTTTTCTATCGCACCCTTTCCTCTATGCTCCATCACTCATTTCCTTTCACAGTTTTATAAACATACAATGTATATTTCTGATTGCAACTTGTTTTTCTACTGCTAATGTTAATACAGTCAATGCTTTACTGAAATAAGTGTATTTACATCAGTTCTCTGTTTTACTGAAAATTAGTTTTTTAGTCCATGCCGTTTTCTGACAATTACGTCTTTACAGTCATCCTGTTTATTTATAGAGAATTACAGTCAAAACCCGTTTTACTGAACGTTAGTGTTTAACTTATACTGTTTTACCGTATCAATGCTTCACACAATTTCGTGTTTCATGTTTGATAATTAATTGATATCTTTATATATATGATCAGAGTTTTTCTATCGTATCATATTATTTGTAAATTTTTGAAAATATTGTCACCGTGGCAAAAGATACCAATTATGTTTCCTTAATGTTTTCTGCTCTATTAAGATTATAGTTTTTTTTTTTTTATGGGCTCTATATAGTATAGATTCATGGTTATGGAAGTTAGAGTTCCTATATGGATCTCCTTATATTTTCTCAGTTTACTTGGATGTGTATTTGATTCGTCTGCTTATTCCAACTCTGTAAAAAAAAAAATTACAGACCAACTTCTATGTGGAAAATAATTATACAGTACTGTATTAAGGGCTGTGTTAGTGGCTATTGCAGTGTGATTCTAAAAATTTAATTGTTCTAAGGCATAGACTCTATACTGTGGGGTATTGAATTCTATCTCGTCCCAAAATTTAAGTCTGGTAATCATTTTTTTGTTCACAGGTGCTTATTTGTTATGCAAGCTGCGATGGTGGAAGATTATTATTTAGTTATGTTTATATTGAATGTATATGAACCTCTGATATTGTTTATTATTTTTTCAGAAATTGATTTGTATCTGCATTTCCTGTAGCACCTTATTGCCCTATTCGGGTCTTTGCAGATGTTGTAGGAAATGGTGGAAGAAGAAGTTTAGATGTTATTATTATGTGTGTTAGTTTGTAATATTGGAAGATATATGTTATTAGTTATGTGTCGTTTATATGTACTGCTATTTTACATTGACTCATAATTATGTAATAAACATGTGTATTTAGTATACTTTATCTAAAAGTTTTAGACAGTTGTATTTAGTGTAACTTTATCATAAAGTTTAGACGTTGTTGTTTCATTATATTCACTAAATTTGATTATATTATCAATGCCATCCACGCGGTAGGTTTATAAATATGATAACTGGTGTACTAGAATTCATAAAAAGATCGTTTTGGTTTTATGGGTTCGATATATCAATGTATGATGGAATGGAGAAAAAGGCAAAGGGTCGCGCATATTATGTTTATTTTTATCGTGTCAACCATTTTATCGATGTTGTACTGTAATTATGGTTTGTGGCCCTCTACGTCCCTTCCAGCGGTATCTGTTTATGTGTTTAAGCTCGTTAAGTTTGCTATTAAACTCGATATTTACTGTAACTGGTTTCCCATCCCTTGTCTATTATTCGCAGCTAAATGCACCTACTAAAAATTCCATTTACTTCTCAACACCCTTCAAATAAATGTTCTCATTATGGAAAGGCGTATAAAATTCCTCTTTGCAAACTGCGACGGTAATCTTATCCACTTCTTTCTTATATATTCAGATTGAACCCCAGTAAAAAGCTCAATTAAATAAAACCGTTTTATAGATAACCAACTACTATCAGATCATCGGACACATTTTTTTGCCGGTTGTCATGTTTATCATTATTAGCGTAAAGTTGTGTATAATATAAACACATCACATTTCGTTCACAAATAATAACTGACCATGCTCACCATACATACATAAACTGCGTCACAAAAGATGAGTGGATAGCACCCCAGAAGTCAGTCGCACACTCCATGACCGTCAGCCAGGTACAAATCCAGTCACTGCACCGTGTCTTTAACTTTTACAATCAAAGTACTTTTACCTCGTACAAGCAAGCAAAGTAATATCATCATTCAAACCTAAATTCAGTATTATCAGTATAAAGCAATAACGTAATAACACACAAAGAATCAGAAGTACTCTCAGAGAAGCCATGGATCGAGAAGAAAATGTAAGATGAGATGTTCATACGAATCACCATACATTACTTTAGCACGAGACATTCTATCTGGGGAATCCCCAAAGTTATATTGTGACTAGTTCTCCAACTTAATGATAAAATGATAATATCCATGATAATATGTGCTATCCACATCAGACATCTGCTGCGTTAGGGCCCGCCATATGTTATAGATCTCGATCGCAAGTAAACTATGTGTAAAA
>CALNVZ010003435.1:19146727-19183853 GCA_940671915.1 Paracentrotus lividus | reverse complement strand
CAGTACTCCACCCTGCCCTGCTGAATTAGATCAACCATCTACATGTGACACCTTTGGGGAACTCAACAGACCTCCTGTGTGCGTGGACCCTCATCCTCGTCCTCTAGACACCAGTCAGCCACCAGATCCTTCATCGTCTGAAAACACTGGATGCTCCCTTCATGATCCTCCTCTGGTAGTTTCTACTCATATCGCTAAGGGTCTTGATGACTGTAGCACAAACAACATGGTCGCCACCCAGTACCCTGATGTGGCTCCTCATCCTCTAACCCAGAAGATGGACAACCCTCCTGGTCGACCCCCAGACTCTCCTCATCCACCTACCCAGAAGATCTTTGCCATTCCTTGTCGACCCGCGGAGTCACCTCCCCATTCTCATACTCAAGGATCGATAACCTTCCTAGTCGGCACCTGGAGTCTTCTCGCGATGTCCCTATTGGACTCCACGATTCTACCAGTGTTCCTCGGTACCAAGATGTTGGATCTCCTACGCTATCATCAGTCAGGTACCATCGCGTCCTTCGCCTCTGCCATTGTGATGACTCCTCAGAGTCGACCATGTCATCCTTTTGGCGACCGCATTGGACTACCACCAGGCCGTCCTCCGGACATTGACTTTAAATTGCTCAGGACCCCTTACTATAGATTTCGACTATGATATCGCCCCATTCTACAGCTACTGTGTGATAATATTAATGAGCAGGACTCTATTGTGACGTTTCATGGCTTTCGTCGAATTGCGCCATTATTTGGACGTTATATACAGAATGTTTGTAGGGCCTATACAGGACTCTATTCTTATGGTACATTATGTGCCCTGTATTATATTATAAGGAGTGTATACACTGTATTCCAATTTGTCCTTTTATCCTTTTCTATCGCACCTATTCCTCTATGCTCCATCACTCATTTCCTTTCACAGTTTTATAAACATACAATGTATATTTTCTGATTGCAACGTTTTGTTCTACTGCTAATTAGTTAATTACAGTCAATGCCTGTTGTACTGAAAATAAGTGTATTTACAGTCAGTTCCTGTTTTACTGAAAATTAGTGTTTTTACAGTCCATGCCTGTTTTCTTGACAATTACGTCTCTTACAGTCATTTCCTGTTTTATTTATAGAGAATATACAGTCAAAACCCATTTTACTGAACGTTAGTGTATTTACAGTCTATACCTGTTTTACCGTATCAATGCTTCACACAATTTCGTGTTTCATGTTTGATATTAATTTGATCATTTTGTATGTCATAATGATCAAGATGTTTTTCTACGTATTTCAGTATCTGATATTTGCTTATGAATGTTTGTTTGAACAAATATTGTCACCGTTTGGCAAAAGGATACTCGCAATTATGTTTTACCTTAATGGTTTTCTGCTCTATTAACGATTTGATAGTTTTTTTTTTTTTTTTATGGGCTCTAAATATAGGTATAGATTTCATGGTTATGGAAGTTAGAGTTCCTATATGGATCTCCTTATATTTCTCATGTTTACTTGGATGTGTATTTGATTCGTCTGCTTATTTCCCAATCTCTGTAAAAAAAAAATTACAGACCAACGTTCTATGGGAAAATAATTATTCAGTACTGTATTAAGGAGGCTGGATAGTTAGTGGGCTATTGCAGTGTGATTCTAAAATTTTAATTTGTTCATATAGGCATAGACTCTATACAGTGTGGGGTATTGAATTTCATCTCTGTCCCAAATAATTTAAGTCTGGTTAATTCATTTTGTTTTGTTCACAGAGGCTTATGTTGTTATGCCAGCTGCGATGGTGAAGATTATTAGTTTAGTTATGTTTATATTGAATGTATATGAACCTCTGATATTGTTTATTATTTTGTTCAGAAGATTGTATTTGTATCTGGTCATTTTCCTGTAGCACCTATTATTGCCCCCTAGTCGGGTCTTTGCAGATGTTGTAGGAAATGGTGGAGAAGAAAGGTTAGATGTTATTATTATTGGTATGGTTAGTTTGTAATATTGGAAGATATATGTTTATTAGTTGATGTTTCGTTTATCATGTACTGCTGTTATTTTACAGTTTGAACGTCATAATTATGTATATAAACAGTGTTGTATTTAGTGATACTTTATCTACAAAAGTTTAGACAGTGTTGTATTTAGTGATACTTTATCTATAGAAGTTTAGACGTTGTTGTGTTCATGTTATATTCACTAAATTTTGATTATATTATCTAATGCCATCATCCACGCGGTAGGTTTATAAATATGATAACTGGTGTACTAGATATTCAGTAACAAATGATCGTTTTTGGTTTTTATGGGTTCGATATATCAATGTATAGATGGAAGGGAGAAAAAGGCAAAAAGTGGTCGCGCCATTATGTTATTGTTTAATCGTGTCAACCAGTTTTATCGATGTGTACTGTAATTATGGTTTGTGGCCCTCTACGTCCCTTCCAGGTCGGTATCTGTTTATGTGTGGTAAGCTCGTTGAAGTTAGCTTTATTAAACTCGATATTTACTGTAACTGGTTTCCCATCCCTGTCTAATTTATTGTCGCAGCATAAATGCGACCTAGCTAAAATTCCATTTACGTTCTCACACCCTTCAAATAAATGTTTCTCATTAATGGAAAAGAGCGGGATAAATATTTGCCCTCTTTGCAAACTGCGGGACGGGAATCTTTATCACTTTCTTTTCATGTGTATATATTGCAGAATTGAACCCAGTTAAAGAAGCTTCAATGTAGAAATAAACCAGTTTTTGTAAATAATAATCAACTTGATATAGATCTATTCTGACACAGATTTTTTTTTTTTCCTGTGTTGGTGTCATTTGTTTTATCATATTATGTCTGTAAATTGTTGGTGTATTTAATAAATAAACACATTTCACATTGCTGTGTCACATAAATAAACATTGTAAGCCATGGCTCACCATACATACATTAAACTGCGTCACAAAAGATGAGTGTTGGATAGCGAACCCCAGCGAGAAGTCAGTTCGGCACACTCCATGACCAGGCAGGCCGAGAGTACAATCCAGTTCAGCTGCTACCTGTGTCTGTAACTTTGACAATCGATAAGTACTTTTTACCTCGTGAAGCCAAGCAAAGCCAAAGGTAATATCGATCAATCAATGACCTAATTCAGTATCATTAGTGTCAGTATAAAGGCCAATAAGCGGTTAGATAACACACAAAGAATCAGAAGACTGCTCCAGAGAAAGCCATGGACTCGAGAAGAGAAAATGGAAGATGAGATGGGCGAGTACGAATGTCGACCAATAACAGTATTTGATCACGAGACAGTGCGTAATCGGTGGGGAATCCCCAAAAAGTGTTATGTTGCTAGTCTTACCTCCATACGTAATGATGAAAATGATGAAGATTGCCATGATGATGATGATGGCATATCCACATCAGGACTTTGCTGCAGTTATGGCCCGCCTATAGGTTATAGATTTCTATCCGGTGCAAGTAAAACTATGGTAATAACGGGGTTTTTGTTTTGTTTATTTAAATTTATTTATTCATTTATTTTCGGAAAAAGGGTGTTCATTTCTATATGACCACACAATTCAAAACCCCCTAATGTGAATAAACGATGAGTCAAATTATAAGCGGCACTGGCTGAAATGCTATATAATGTGTGCACTGAATGTGCCAAATCGCAATAATAATTATTATCTTGCCCTTTATTTCCCATTTTTTTCCTCTTTATCATCTATGATTCATCCATATCCTTCTGTATAATTATCTCCTTTTCTATATCTTCCAATTTCTGTTTTCTTCATTCATTATCCAGTGTTCATAATTTGTTTTATTTTGCTTTTTCCATTTTACTTTGTCTGTTTGCTGATTCCATTCTTTCCCGTACGTTCTTTCTCCATCTCAAACACTCTTCTATCCCCCCCCCCCCTCTCTCCCTCTCATCATTCTCGTTGATCTTACAACAATCTCTCATTGTATCCCTCTCACACGTCTTCTTCAATTTTCTCTGACTCTCTCTCTCTCTCTCTCTTCTATTTTTCCTCTTTATTATCTATAATTCATCCATATCCTTCTGTATAACTCCTTTTCTATATCTTCCGATTTCTGTTTTCTTCATTCATTATCAAGTGTTCATAATATGCTTTATTTCGCTTTTTCCATTTTTACTTTTTTTGTTTGCTGATTCCATTCTTTCAGACCTGTCCTTTCTCCATCTCACACCTTTAACCCCCCCCCCCCTCTCTCTCTCTCTCATCATTCTCATTGATCTTACAATACTCTCTCATTATATCCCTCTCACACACTTTATCAATTCTCTCTGACTCTCTCTCTCATCATTCTCATTGATCTTACAATACTCTCTCATTATATCCCTCTCACACACTTCTTCAATTCTCTCTGACTCTCTCTCTCTCTCTTATCATTCTTATTCATCTCATAAAAAATACTCTCTCACTATATCCTTCTCAAACACTTGTCTTCAATTTCTCTTTCCCTGTCTCTCATTTATCCTATATCCTTTCTCACTATACCCCTCTCACACCCTCTGTTCAAGATTATCTCTATCTCCGTCCCACTCTCTCGCTCTCTCTCTCTGTCTCTCTCCCTCCCACACACTCTTCTTCTACTCTCTCTCTATAGCATTCTCATTTACCTTAAAAGGGAATCCAACTATGATCCAACCCAAGGAGAGAATCAACCTTAAAGGGGAATCCAACCCAAGGAGAGAATCAACCTTAAAGGGGAATCCAACCCAAGGAGAGAATCAACCTTAAAGGAAAGAGGGAAATGAGAGGAGCAATCTAAAAAAAAAAAGTTTCATCAAAATCGGTTATAAAACAAGAGAGTTATGGAAGTTTGAAAAGTCTAGTTGTTCCTTCTATGGGGATCCTCAAATTGGCATCATCGGCTTCAAAATGGCCGATCTTATGGACAACTCCTCGTTCGTTTTGTACACAAAATTTTTCAGATTTTCCCCATTTCCTTTCGAAATATATCTTACCTCCCTCTGAGCTCAATATAATTTGATGTGTGAAATATATTTTCCCATGACATAATTTGAGCTCAGAGGTAAAGAAGACATATTTCGAAAGAAAATGGGGAAAAACTGAAAAATTGTGTACATAACGAATGGAGAGTTGTCCATAAGAAATCGGCCATTTTGAAGCCGATCCCCATAGAAGGAACAACTAGACTGTTCAAACTTCCATAACTCTCTTATTCTATAACCGATTTTTGATGAAACTTTTTTTAGATTGCTCCTCTCATTTTCCTCTTTTTTGTAAGGTTGTTTCTCTCCTTGGGTTGGATTCCCCTTTAAATACTTTCTCACTATATCCCTCATACAGCTCGTTCAATTCTTTCTCTCTCTCTCTCTCTCTCTCTCTCATTTTTCCGTTCCACAATGATTTCATAGACATCATCTGTTTAATGTTGATATACATGTCCATTTTAATACCGAGAACCCTGTTTGCTCCTTGCATATACATTGAATACGTGGAATTTGCTTATTACGACCACTGTTACAAATCAATACAATTGAGTAGATATCACATCACTACAAAAATGTTTAAAAAATAAAAAATAAACAAGTGAAAAAATAAGAAAAAAAAAATCTTGTTAAGGCCTCCAAACACTAATGACGTTTTTTAACAATGGTTCAAAAATAAAAGCTGTTAGTTTCAAAGCAAACAATATTTCAAAAATTATTTAAACAAAGACATTAAACCTCTATGAAATTTCAGAGGAATTATAATCCAATCTTTACATTATTTATTTGAGTGTTATTAGCTTACAAAACCTACGTAACTTATCACAAAAAGGAGTAGTTTTGTTTTTATATAAATTTACAATTCAACAAATAATTGGCAGCAATAACGACAGCCCCCTGAACTGACAAATATGAATCGTATTTCAGTTACTTTTTTTAGCATTATATGCCAACATATTATGAATTACAAGACACATGGATACAAAAAGCAAAAGTTTAAGGCAAGTAAGAACCAAAATCTGTTATAACCTTTATGTTGTTGATGAATGTATATTAAAACAAACAATTATAATTTTCATCCCCAATGTTCATTAGACAACATTCATTAAACATTGTCATTACAATATTAAAGTGACTCCTATAAGAGGATAAAATCAAGAAAAAATGTAATTGTGTTCTGCTAAAAGCCAAGATGTTTTACTTCCTTACTTTACAGAAAATGATATAAAATAACCAATAAAATGATATAGATGATTTACAACATGATGCAGTGAATCAAATATATAAGGTCTTTCTTACAGAAAAATGCAAATATTTACCTAAAATTATCTGTTTTTGAAACATTCAATTAATAGGATATTTCAGTTTTGAAGTTCAGTTTTCTGTTCTTATGTCATAAACATTACAAAAATGACTTTTTACAATGATCTACAAACAATTTCATTTCTGATGATCATAAAAGGCTAGAATGGCAATCTTTATTTATAATAAATAATAAAAGACAATAAATGTCTACAATAGTAGCATAATATAGGCTGGAATGACTGAAAGACAGTTCTGATTATATTTCACTGAATAAAAGTAATGATAAATTGAGTACTGAGTGTACTTAAATGTGCATAAACAATATATGAAGAGTTTGTTTCCAAAAGGGACTAAATCCACTTTTGTAACTTCAGAGTAAATGGCTTTTCTTTGCCGGATTTTGTACAGGCGTCTATGGAAAATTGAAATTAAAAGTTGCAATTTCTGGAAGTTGCAATCAAAATTTAGGTAGGTTATTTTGCTCACAGATGGGTACGTACCTGAACAATGTCCTCATATCAATAACTCAATTTTCATCAAAAGTAGATTTAGTCCCTTTTGGAAACAAGCTCTTCATATATACAAACCATAATGCTTCAATTATTTACCCTTAACACATATAACTTAAACGATAACATAAAGTACTGAACATATTTCACTGAATAAAGTACTGATAGACTGAGTTCTGAAATACAAACCATAATGTTTCCATTATTCACCCCCAACATATATAACTTAAATAGTAATGTAAAATATTTAATATATATCACTGAATAAAGTGTTGATAATTCAAGTACTGAATGTAGGTTCAATGTAAAAACAATAATCAATTTATTGACTCCACCACCAATATTATGTAGACTGCAATGATAAGAAAGAAAATATGGAATATATCTCGCTGAAAGAAGTATTGATAAATCAAACTTGTACTAAATGTACATGTAAGTATATTAAGTGTTTCCGTTTCTTGAACTATATAATAGCACAATATAACCTGCAATGTTGGAAGTATAATATTTCACTTAATCAATCATGGTTGATTTTGAGTACTAAAACAATGCAAAATATGCAATTATATTGAACCCCGTCAAACAAGAGTTAGGCTTGAGGTAAGCATCTGGGGGGCATTTCATCAAAGGACTTGTCAGACATTTCATCCGACAAATTTGCTCTCAGCCAATCAGATGCGAGCATTTCAGTAGCTTATAACAATTTGTCGGATAAAACGTCCGACAAGTCCTTTCATGAAACGCCCTCCAGGGGTCCACAAATATTAAACAATAACAATAATTCTTTCAAGCCTACCAAATATTAACATGAGCCTGTGAAAACCTGGCTTAAGGAGCTTTACAGGAAACCAGTACTATTGTCATTGAACAATGCACAGTATGTGTTTGAGGAACACAACTAAAAATAGCTCAGAAAAACGTTATCTATTAGGTATCACTCACTGAATACCTCTGCCTTGTTAAATTACATGAAGAGTTACAATCAATTGCAAATTTGAAATTACTATTTCCTGTGGGTGTGTCACAAAGAGTTAACCCATTGAGGACTAAGCCCGAATGTATTTGGGCGAGGTCTATGGGAAATGTGTGTTATAGCCAAATCAGCTCGTCTCCAACAGGTTAAAATTACACTTAAATTCCTAGTTGCGTGTGGTATATTACACATCACCTCATTGGTCAGATCATGACCAGGGGATGCGCGCCATTGAGAAGTCCATCAATGAGATTTGATACAGGATGTACATAGATGAGGGACTTTAAATTTACTTCACTCTTTGTGAAAAATCCCCAGATTGGGTTCATAGTAAGACTTTTATGCAACATGGATTCTGATTGGTTAACTGACGTGTACTATATATTGTCCTATTGATGATAAATAATTCCAATAAAGTATGAGATCATTATCTGAATACTTGATCATACAAATACAAACATACTATACATCAATTATACATGTGTTAGTGATGAGGAGTATACCAATAAAATCTACAAATTCTATTGCACCATATTGTTACAAACATAATATAATTGCCATGATAGTTTTGCTAATCCCAATATGAATGGGCAACAATGTTGGCTAGGTCCAGAGTCCTGCATAACATAACTTATTAATGTTATTGACTCCAGGGCCAAGCTCACAAGCCTAGATTCTAAAGGGGTCCTAAAACCAATTTGTATATAATGAAGTCTAATTGATATGTGTTTATGTACTCATATAGGATTACATTGTGATGCTTTTGGTTTTTGATACAATGTAAATAAACTTGAATCTGAACTTGAACTTTGATACTTAAGAATTGAAGGTCAAGGATAGAATAACACAGAAAACAACTATCTGTTAGGTATCATTAAAAAAATTATTTCTAACTTTTATAAGAAAATTTGGAGTCACATTTCTTCTTCAAAATGATCCTTACCTTTATAGACCTTAGTTCATTCCATCCACATGTGGACATTGATCCGCAAGGGTCCGCCACTGACGTCGATCCTGGGCGATGAGGCCAGCTTCATTCCAGTTGGTGTCTCATTCAGACAGGTCCGTATTAATCCACCATGTTAGATGTGGTCTCCCTCTCTTCCTTCTCCCTGGGTTTCCATGTGAGGGCCGTCCTGACAATGTTGTTTTCTGGCATCCTCAGGACATGATCCAACCATGTCAGCCTTCGTTTTGTAATTACTTGGCTGAGGAGCTTTCGTTTTGTTTGATTCCTCACGTCTTTGTTTGTGATGTGGTCCCTCCATGAAATATTAAGAATCCTTCTTAAGCATCTGTGGTGGAAAGCATCGAGCTTTTGCCTTTTGATCAGTGACAATTAATGTATATATTTATATTAAAATTAGAATTCATTTTTTGGTCGTATTTCTGGAATTTCATAATCATCCAGGGAAGCACATTATTGGTCAGGATTGGTAGAATTGCTTTCAGGAGAAATGACAAGTTATTTGTATCTTGGAACTTGAGGATTCGGTAAACGAGTATAGTCAGAAATAGAGAGACTGTTCAGATCAAGATTAACTTTTGTTACGGGGGTAGCACCAACTCCACTATATAGCCAGACATAGAGGGAGTGTTCCAAAATGGAATCCCTCTTGAAAAGCTTGCAGAACCATCATTACCCTCTTCCCATTCTTGTGCAGGTGAGTGATGTCCAGTTAAAAAGGAATGATCATAATATCCTGAGAATTGATGACTAGGTGATGAAGTCACAGAGGGTTGGTAGGGTGGAGTGCTGTGAGACTGAGTAGACCAATGCACGCTGGTAGAACCAACTCTGCTCTGAGGGTTAGGTGATGGAGCCATAGAGGGTTGGTAGAGTGGAGTGCTGTGCGACTGACTAGACCAAGGTACACTTGAAGCAATAGCTTTTGTTCTGAGGGTTGGGTAATGGAGTGTGGCTGAACAAGGGCATGATAAAATACATTTGAAAAATAAAATATAAACAAAAGAAAGAAAAAATGAAAACTAAATTAAAAAAAACTAATGCCACTTTGCCTCCAACCTAGAACTAATAAGAAGGTATTCCTTACGTGATATCTGCGACCATTGACATTTGACCTACAAAATCTGATCTTAGAGTCTTCCTATGGTGATAAAAAGCATCATTAATTTCATTAATTTTAAGTGAATATCTCAAATTGTTCTGAATATATTATGATGATACTCTAGGCCTACCTGGATTTTGGTGCATTGTCCTCTGTGTTCCTTGACCTTAACCCACAATTCCCCAAATCTAATCTGTCTTTTTCTGACAATACATGATATCATCGGCTTTGAAGTTCAAATCTCACGCTGAGCTAATGAGATAATTAGGCTAATAACTGGAATTTAATAAATTGACCTCTGTGACCTGTGACCTATATTCTACAAAATCTAATCATATTGTCTTCCTATAATAATAAAATATATGAAATTTGAGATTCCTACAATGTATCTCCAGCAATTCTTTAGATAATGCGAGAAGAGAAAAATGAGACATGGATACGGATGAGCCTAAAACATGCCTTTTAAATGTAGAGTCATAAAAACAAATTTTCTTAAATGAATATTAATTGTCTTGTATGTCTTATATAACAAGTTTGGATATTTATGTTTAAAAAAATAAGATCTTTGAGCAAAAAAGCCTGATATTAAAAAAATAAAAATTGATGAAGAAATATATGTAAACTCTGCCTCTATATGAATATTACCTGTTAATGGAGGAAGAACAAGGAGAAGAAGATTTTCTTCCAAAGGTAGGGAGACATTGAATGAATGAGTTCAAGTCCTTTACATGTTCATTATTGAATATGAAATTTCCATTGCTGATTTGAGGAAAAGAGCCCTGAAAATATGATGATAATTAAGGTATGATTATTAACTCAGAAAGTGATGCCCAACCCCTTGAGGAGACATACACAAATCTTGATCTTGTTTGACTCAATATCATCGTTTGCAATTAGGGTGGTGCATTTATCATTGTTTCTATTGCAACAAATGTTAATATAGTGGAAATAAACCTCAGATTCAAGTGAATGGACATATAATTTATATTTTACATTTACATAGTTTATGACACATATTTTAATATTGTTACGAGTAGTATGTAAATATTATATATGTATTATCTGCAGGAGCAAGGCAATGTCTCTTTATCCACTGTCTTTCAACGAGATACCCAGGAATCTACAAATGACAAAAGGAATTTGTCAAATGTTCCAATTTCAAAAGGCCTATGGTTCTGTAAGATTTACTACAAATAATCCAATATGTTCTACAAGAACATATCTAAATTTTATATCTATATTAATTAAAATTCAAGAATGTCACTGCAAATTTAAAACAAAACACAATAAAACGTAAAATGCACTTTATAATTAGATTAAAATAATCATATCCAAGAAATAACACTGAAAAGATATACAGGAAATATGATAACCCTTTGAATACAGAAGCTATATTACCCACTGATATTCCTCAGTACACACCTAAATCTAAACATACCTCTATAGATGAAGCCTTTGATCTCAATGAAGAGCAGAACTTCTCATTGAGAGTCAATCCAAGCAGTGTCAGGTCAGTCAGGTGAGGCATTACACACACTGCTATAGCCAGGTGATGGTATGCAGCAGGTGTTTTACAGGTGATATGACAGAGCTTCAGTGATTTGACCTGCATTGTGAGTGGATTATAAATGTAGATATCATACATTCACATGTAAATGGGTCATATGAATGAACCTAAGAATTTAAATACTGATTTAATGTATTGTACTTCTGAATTCATGACAAAGATGAATTTATCATTTATTACAATGTATATTCTCTTCCTCATGTCATTTCAAGCAATTTTGATCAAGGGCAGTTCCAAGCAAAACAGGACATGGAGCTGAAATTTCAATGTGCCGCTGTGCCTTTGAAAATGCAAATTAGGATCTGAAATTTACCACAAATGCTTCTTTACAATACAACCAATCATTTAAGTTAAAAAAAATTTGCGATTCAGTAATCTTGCGCTGAATAATTGATCAAACCCAAATTTGCACTATGGGGCTTTAAATGCCTCTAATTCTTATATCTCGTCACTTTTTGCCAATTTTCTTTACTTAATGTAATTGTCATGGTCTACTCCAACAAAATTTGGTATTAATATTTCATTATAACGCATTTCTCCTCACGAAAAAGACCGGGAAACCACATGTCACTCCGTAACCGTCACTCCGTAACCGGACAAGGGTTCAAGTTTTAAGTCATAATTAACAATATATTCAACCAATTTTTTTATGCAAGGTGGCATATTATACCTAGAATAACATAGAACCCAATCAATAACTCAAAATTGTGATAGCAATTTAAATTTCACAGAGTTTAAGCAAAATGTTTTCTGCTCAAATATGCATGTCCATTTTGCGTCACTCCGTAACCATGATTATGAATATTCATATCTCATTAATTAAGAGGATCACTATTAAAACTAGATGAATCCTCGACCGCGCACGTCGAGATGTATGCCTCCGCCATTGCCAGATCAGAAATATATGGAACATCATCTGTTCTATTTTCATGTTCAGTTATACAAATATGTCTTTGACCTTGACATTTGACCTTGTAAAAAGTCTCAATCTAATCAGATCAGTGCCACTCAAGTATGCACACATGTACTAAGTATGAAGATGATCCATGAAACAGTTCTTGAGTATCATGAGACAAGCTATTTTCACATATTTATTGACCTCTGTGACCTTTGACATTTGACCTCATGACCCAAAAATCTTATCAGATCATTGTCACCCCAGTATGCATACATTTACCAAGTATGAAGATGATTAGTGACACGGCTTGAGCTATTGTGAGAATCGAGCTATTTTCACCTATATTTGACCTCTGTGACCTTTGACCTTATGACCCCAAAATCTTATCAGGTCATTGTTACCCCAGTATGCACACATTTACCAAGTATGAAGATGATTGACACGGTTCTTGAGCTATTGTGAGAATCGAGCTATTTTCACCTATTTATTGACCTCTGTGACCTTTGACCTTATGACCCCAAAATCTTATCAGGTCATTGTTACCCCAGTATGCACACATTACCAAGTATGAAGATGATATTAGTGAAATGGTTCTTGAGTTATTGTGGGAACAGCTGTTTTCACCTATTATTGACCTCTGTGACCTTTGACCTTTGACCTCATGACCCCAAAATCTAATCAGATCACTGTCACCCCAGTATGCACACATGTACCAAGAATGATGATAATCTGTGAAACGGTTCTTGAGTTATTGTGAGAACGAGCTATTTTCACCTATTTATTGACCTCGGTGACCTTTGACCTTGTGACCCAAAATCTAATCAGATCACTGTCACCCCAGTATGCACACATGTACCAAGATGAAGATAATCTGTGAAACGGTTCTTGAGTTATTGTGAGAACGAGCTATTTCACCTATTTATTGACCTCGGTGACCTTTGACCTTTGACCTTGTGACCCCAAAATCTAATCAGTTCATTGCCCCCTCCATATGCACACATTACTCAAGTTTGAAGTTGACCCGTCACACAGTTCTTAAGTTATTGCGAAACGAACCATTTTCATGTATACAATGACATCTGTGACCTTTGACCTTTGACCTCATGACCCTAAAATCTAATCAGTTCATTGCCCTCCCATAGGCACACATTACCCAAGTGTATATTGACCCGTCAAACGGTTTTTAAGTTATGGCGAGAACGAGCCATTTTCATGCATACAATGACCTCTGTGACCTTTGACCTTTGACCTATGACCCCAAAGTCTAATCAGATCATTGTCCCTACCATATGCATACATGATCCAAGTTTGAAAGTGATCGGTCAAACGGTTCTTAAGTTATCGCGAGAACGAAAACGGGACGGACGTACGGACGGACGTACGGACGGACGGAGCGTACGCGACGGACGGACGGACGGACGGAACGGACGGACGACACCCGAAAACATAATGCCTCCGGCACCACCTTCGTGGCGGAGGCATAAAAATTATCATTTTGAAAAAGAGGTACCATCAGCTTTTGTCATGAACCATTTCTTTGTACATAAAAGATAAAGTATGGATGATAAACTTGTTTGAATGCTGAAATGTTGCTTCTGAATGTCACTCCGTTACCTTGGAACTGCCCTCAAACATTGGTTAGAATTTTCCTATTTTTAAAATTTTGGAAAGCATGTGTTTGGAACTCTTATTCTTGCCCAAGTATAGACTAAAATAGCATTAACTGCATTTACAATGAGTAAAACTTACTTACAATGCAATGACAATCAAGTTTGAATAATGCACACAAATTTATCATAGTGTAAATCACACATAATTCTTAACTTGTACATGTATGTGTGCACTTTAAATGTACATGTACACAATTTTTGTTAATAGTGTACAGAGAGAAAGCTCTCTAATCCATTTATATTACTTTTGAGTTATACACTGCATGTCCATGCATACATGTATGTGTTTCAAAGAAAATGCAATACCACAAATGTGTAGGCCTAAGTGGAGGATTCATTATATCTTTGTGTAAAAAGTAATTATACATTTTATTTAAATAATGGATTGTGTTTTACACATTTTGTAGTATACTTTTCCTTTAATACTGACATGATGTCTCTGTCTATAAATTCAAATTCGGATTCAATCAGTATACGTCAATTGTATTAAGGGGATTAGCATTTTTTATGGGCAAGAAGATAGGATAATGGATGTGTAAATTCAAACTCCATGTCAATACCATACCTTATATTGACCTCTTCATTGCCATTAAGTACACACATACCTGTAAGGATGAAGCCTTTGATCTCAATGAAGAGCAGAACTCCTCATTGAGATCCATGTCATGCAGTGTCAGGTCAGTCAGGTGAGGCATAACAGACAATGCTTCTGCCAGGTGATGTGATGCAGCTGGTGTTGGTAAGGTGACACACAAGAGCAGCAGTTCTTGGACCTACAATTAAAGTGGATTATAAATGTAGATATCATACATTCACATGTAAATTAGTTATATGAATGGACCTAAGAATTCCTAATTTAAATACTGATTTAATGTATTGTACTTCTGAATTCATGACAAAGATGAATTTATCATTTATTACAATGTATTCTCTTCCTCATGTCATTTCAAGCAATTTTGATCAAACATTGGTTAGAATTTTCTGATTTTTCAAATTTTACATGTCACCAAAATTAAGATTCAAAATACGTGAGAACCATTCTAATCTTACTCACCTTTGATCCTCCACCCTTTTCTGCAAGTGTTGTAAAGAAATCACTATGGAAGGATGAATGATTTAGACGAGCCTGCTTCAGAGATGGTATGGAGCATATCATCTCAGCCACATCAACTGACACAGTAGGTCCACACTCCCTCCCAATGATGAGATTATCCTAAATAAAATTAAGAGAACGTGCAATGTTGTTAAGATGTTCATTTAAAGCACATGTAATATGAAAAAATGTTAAAAGAATATATGAAGTAACTGGAATGACAGTAATAGTCCTGTACATGTATGTAGCTGTGAAAATGTGACTTGTCATCTCAAAACCACCAATAAGACAACTGAATGTGTTTTGGTTTTATATTCCTCCTGATTCAAGCTTTTCAGTGATATCAAACACTTCCAGTTTACTTAAGTATAACTAAATTTAATATCATGTGAGGAGTGGAGATATCAATGAGATCTTACATTGCACAGAAAAATCTGCTTCTCATGTCATGTGCTCCATCTGTTGTATAATTTAAGATTTAGTGACTGGTCACAATGAATGTTTATCTGATAAATGTCTAAACTCCAAATTTTAGATAGTTTTGTACAATTGATTCTCAACTTCATAACTCACAAATTATAATCGATCAATGTATATATGTACCTTTGCAAATGGAATATAAAATATACAAAAATAAATTACATTAGTATTCTCACCAATTTATACACATGTATAGCCTGCAGTGATTGCATTGTTGTACATTATTTGATTTTGTTAAACCATATACTTCTTTTGCAGTTACAGTGAAATGTAAAAATGTGTTTATATGTGTCACTTTTAATGAAAAGTCTCTGTACTTATATCTACCATGCTTTTTTGCTTTTTTTCAGCACTAATCTGTTAATTCTTCACAAAATGATAAAGTTTTGGTAACAAGTTTGGTATCAATGTAAAGCTCAGTTAATGTGCTAACTCCCTGTGAATTTTCGTTTTAATTGTAAATAACACTCTGTCAGAGTTGCAATCTTTTAAGTTAGGGGCGATGATGGAAAAGGCGCCTCCTGTACAAAGTCGATGGGAAATTTCAGATTTTGTCGTTGGTTTATTATGGGGAAAATAGTTTCTCTGCCAAATTTGGGTTATTACAACATGTAATATAAATTTGGTAAAATTTTAGTAATATTAGCATAAAGCCAAAACGCAGCCACCTCATGATATTATCGATGCAAGGGTGCTTGATGTCGACTGAGAACAGTCTTAATCAATGAACAGGTCACCCTCATTATATAAAATGCATTAAAAAATAAAACAAAGAGTTTATAATACATGTTAATGAAAAGCAGGACATGGATGACAGGCTTACTATATGCAGAGCTACCTTTTTCTCGCGAATACAGTCACCAGACTACATTACAAGTTATGTAGTTTAAATCCATGCCGGGTCAAGATCAATATTTTATAATCTCTTAAAAGGAGGGATATTTATATTTGGTAGGAAGAAATGGTAGCCCTTAGGGTGTTTCACAAAGACTGAAGTAGACTTAAAAATGGCCCTTAAATCACCTGCGTGAGGTGTACTATGCATCACAAAGGTCAGATCATGCTCAGGAGATGCGCGCCATTGAGAAGTCAAATGCAAATACTCACCACATGTATTCTAGTGAATGCATAACCAGCTACAGTGTGTGCTCTTGTGTTCCTGTTTATTCTCAGCATCTGTGCTGAAAACCTGTCCCTTACTAAGGCAGCTACATCTGGATCCTGACTCTCAAAGGCTACATCAACAAGGAAATCCCTCTCCCTCTCCTCCCTCTGATTACCCTGGTGTACCATGCATGTCATAACATGGTTTCCAATGGGTTTGTTTTGAGACACAGTGAAGTACAAGAGATACCTAAATTCTTCCTTCCTTGGCAGAACTACTTGTTCCATAATCCTGTTGAATTCATGCCGATCCGATTTATACAGGGAAGCAAGATAGACTCCAGCCATGTACTCCTGGAACAGTTTGTGAGGAAAGAAGACTGGCAAATGCACAAGAGTATCATTATTGTCATGTATATCTATTGCAGAGGTTATTCTGTCCTCCTGAGATAAAATCCCAACTCTGCAAGCAGTCTCCAAAGATTCTCGGCACATTTGGAAATCATGTTCGCTGAAAACCAGAGTATTCTCCTGTAGACCAGTGAAGGCATGTTTGGCAACTGGTTCAAGGCATTTGTTTATTTCTTTGAGTTTGGCAATCAATTCTGGGCCACCTACTTTCTTGATGATTTTCTGACAATAGTGTTCCTTGAGAAATACAAACATTTCTTGAAATATCTGTGAAAAGGTCTGAAGTGATTTAATCTCCTTCAGTTTTTTTTCACTGAGCTCTTTCCACATAAGACACAACATGGCTACATAAATAGGGTAATGAGCCATGTTTTCTGATATGACATCATTTTCATCAGTGAACTGAATGAGTTGATTAGCTCTATCAAGATCATTTGGAAAGTACTTGTGAATGTAAACTGATAAATTCTCTTTGTTGAAACCTTCAACATGAATGAATGTGTACAGCTCTGATAATTTATCATCTGATCTGATCTCTATTGCCCTCCATGGTCGAGTAGTCACTATGACTGGGCAGTCGGTTAGTTCATCTGAACTAAGAATGTCTGTAAGTCTGATGCCACCTATCTCTGAATGACTGGAACATGCCTCTGTGGATTCCGATCTTGCCTGTGCCGATTGAGGTTTGTTTGTTGCCTGTGCTTGGTCAGTAGACTGTGACTGGAAGCTTTCTGTCTGTGAAGTATCTACATGTATGCCTTGCTTTGTGACTTTGCCACTGAATTCATCTAACCCATCAAAGGCAATGAACACTCTGTCTTGATTTGTACGGATAAACTCTGTAATCTGAGAGACTGTTGCTGGGTTATTCTTGGCAAGGTAAGATTTTGCAATCTCACCAATTGTGTACTTCTTGGAATCACGGAGAGGTACAATCAAGAACCATGTAAAGTGACTGAAATACTTCTCTTGAACCCAGTCCCAAGCGATCTTAGCACAGAGTGTTGTCTTCCCAGCTCCTGCCTCACCTTGAACCATAATCCGATTGGGGAACTCACCATTGACTCTAAGATCAAGGATATCATTGTAATCTAGGAGCTGCTTGCATCTTCTATGTTCTTCTTGTAAGAACAGATTGGTATACATGTCTTCAAACTGCACACGTGAGGCAGGATCAAGAGGATTAGATCTAATCTTGCAGACAGTAGACCGGTATTTGGACTTGAATTCTTTAGCACATCGTTCAATCAGTTCAGGAGAAAGATGTTTGCTTTGAGATTCAGCTTGAAGAGGTTGGGTTTGTGGTCTTGATGCTGCTCCTAAAATGATATGAAAATATTTATGACACTAATGATTCATGAGCTGAACAAGAAACATGTCAATGTATGTTCTGTATGCCCACACCTAAAAAAACCAAATAATTTGCATAAGTTAATCTGTTACCCTTGATATTTGACATTTTTCACCTATGTACAGTGTACAACTAAAATTGTAATATTATCATACATGTCTAATAGAGAAATTAGTTGTAGCTGTCCTCGAGCCCAAATCATATTCAGAATGAATAAATTTTAATTTGTATATGACAGGAGCCAAGGAGCATTTTTAAAAGTGGAGGGGCTGAGCCAAAAGTATGTGTGTGGGGGGGGGGGGGGGGGGGCTGAACAACCTTAAAAATCTATGGTCATTTTCATGATTTTATACACATTTCCTGAAAAAAGTAGGGGGTTGCAGCCCCCGTATTAAACCAAAACTGCAAAAAGGAGATACATTCAACTCAGCATAGTCATCCTTCTACATGTATAAGTCTAATAATCACTCAAGTCGAAATAATTCATTTAGACCAGTCTAAGCAACACATGAGTTTTATACCCAAACATAATTTAAACACTATAGCATATTAAGTCAGATTTCTCCTAAAGTCAAAGAGATGTTAGCTGTATCAGACTGCAGATGAAATGACTTTATGCCTCGTTTTCATTCCATGTTTTTGCAGGTGTAGTAAAAAATCATATGCACTTACCTGCGTTGTTTGGAATGAGACTTCCATTGCGTAATCTGTTAGATAGATCACCAAGGTCAATCTCTTGGAGTTTTTCAGCCAAAACCTCTCTTTTGTTTATGTCTGGAAGTTGTTTGATGTTCCATTTCATGAAGATATCTTGAAGTGCATTGGTGTAGTTATTCAAATGTTGAGCTAGGATGGCTTGTGTCTGTGTATAAGGGATTTCAAGTGCTACTCCTATCTCTGCATAGCTAGATATAGGGATAGCCTTAGCAAGCTTTATGAACTCCATATCACTGATAGTACTGCAATAAAAACAAAAATAATACATACCTAAGTTGTAATTTCAATCTACTTGACAAGAGAAAAATTATTGTACCACAGAACCTCAAAGAAAAACTTTGTTACTTTGAATGCTTTTATAAAAAGGATTAAACATTTAACAAAAGAACGAGTGCTGCATTTGAATTGTCAAATGAGAAGTACCAAAACAGGACCGAGAAATATATTAATTGGTACAATAATTTGTATTTTAAGATTTTTTCTAACATACAAAAACTGGGGGTAGGCTAATATTGATATTTGTCATAATTCCCTAATCCCACAAGCTAGAGCATCTTTGAACAGACCTATACGATTCCTGATCTTTGTTAATTGCAAAGTATTGTTCGCTATAAATTGGCAGCTGTGCAGAAGATAATAAATCATGTACAATGAGAGAGTGTAAGTATGACCAAAGTGTACAATATATTAGATCAATCGATATTCTCACTAATTATTATAATATAATTTGTTTCATTAGTTACCAGATCTTACGAGAAATGAGAGATAGCAAATACTTAATCCGATACAAGATGTCAGAGAAACAGATGAAATTTATATGTACCTTTCTGGACCTGGGTTAGTTTTTACATCACCAGATCTAATCAGTAGAATCAGTGAGAGATAGAGAACACAGAATCCAATACAAGATGTCAGAAAGAGAAACAGATAACATCTATAGTATAATTACCTTTCTGGACCCGGTTTAGTTTCTACATCACCAGATCTCATCAGTAGAATCACTGAGAGATAGAGAACACAGAATCCAATCCAGTATGTCAGAAAGAGAAACAGATAACATCTACAATTACCTTTCTGGACCTGGGTTAGTTTCTACATCACCAGATCTCATCAGTAGAATCACTGAGAGATAGAGAACACAGAATCCAATCCAGTATGTCAGAAAGAGAAACAGATAACATCTATAATTACCTTTCTGGGCCTGGGTTAGTTTCTACATCACCAGATCTCATCAGTAGAATCACTGAGAGATAGAGAACACAGAATCCAATCCAAAATGTCAGAAAGAGAAACAGATAACATCTATAATTACCTTTCTGGACCTGGGTTAGTTTCTACATCACCAGATCTCATCAGTAGAATCATTGACAGATAAAGAACACAGAATCCAATGCAGAATGTCAGAAAGAAAAACAGATAACATCTATAATTACCTTTCTGGGCCTGGGTTAGTTTCTACATCACCAGATCTCATCAGTAGAATCACTGAGAGGTAGAGAACACAGAATCCAATGCAAGATGTCAGATGAATGCAGAAATACAGGCCTTGTCCAAAGCAAGATGTTGATGAGAGCATCTAAAAAAAAAAAAAAAAATGGAAATGATATCAGAAACAGAATACAACTGATTAATTTAATATTATTACCCGTATCAGACATCTGAGCGGGTCATTTACAAAACTGTATTGCCCTAGATTTCATGAATATCGGGAAGGGAATATTATTTGTATTTTCCTTGGTCTCTATGCGCGTACCCACTCTGCATGCTGAGACGACGCAAAATTTACCTTTGTATTTTCCCTGGTCTCACATCCGGGCATCTGAGGATGCATAAAAGGAGATACGCATCATATTGCTCCGCGCAGCAACAATTTACGTCATAATGTTAATGAAGATACGATCGCGACTTCATTATTACGTAACAATGGTGAAGCTCAGACTTCCTGATAAAAACACGACAAAGTAGAACCCTATTCTTCAAGGATAAGATATCTAAATTTTTATGATTTTGCTCTAGATATCTGATTTGGATTGTGATAATAAAAATATTGACTGGCTATTCTTTCGGGAACATCAAATATATTGCCCTTAAAAGAACCATATTGCCCTCGTCTAAAGATATGAGCCAATATGATTCTGTTGCGGGCAATATATCTGATGTTCCCCTCAAGGCCAGTCAATATTATATAATTCACCCAAGTCAGGAGACAGAAAAAAAAAAATTTGCCCATGACTACATGATCACAAGTCAGAGGTAAAAAAAAAGACCTCGAAAATTACTATTCAAACTTTTAAAAAGGGAAAATTTATTTTTTTATTTTAGTTCACAAGAAACAACTATAATTGTATAATCTCAGAAAGAATGAAATCGGTTCAAGAAACATACTTATAATGTATGCCCTTGGCTTTGTTAAAGACAGGCAATAATAGGTACAGTCAGCCTTGCCTTATTAAAACTCACACAAGTCCAATAATCGCCATAGTTCGAAGGCCTTTTCAAGTCATTTTTCTTTAAAATCTGAATATTGTTTTATAACCTCTAAAGGCAATTCTTTTTTCTACGTCGAAGGTACCATGTATTTCTTCAGTTCAAACAATTTTGACTGTACAGTATACTGCTTGGTCCATGGTTTAAGATAGGAATTCATATATACAAAATCGAAAACAGAGTGAAATATTACTGTAACAGAGACTTTTTTACTCAAGCAATCTGATCAGAACCTATTCAAATTCAAATCAAGGTACAAGGTACCATTGTCACAAAATATTTGTAGAGAAATCACCTTCCGACCCCATTTTTAGTCTTATTTCAGTTCATGAGGTAATCAGTATTACACCATTGAACTGAAAATAAAAGGCAAATCATTTGAGGAATGTCCTGCACAGGGGGAGGCGGAAGCTGGGGGCTTCAGCCCCCCCCCCCCCCACTTTCGTCAGCAAATGTGTAAAAAAACACAAAATGACCATACATTTGTGATTTTGAGCCTTTTCAGCCCCCCCCCCTACTTGCGCCTCAGCCCTTCCAAGTTAAAAAACACTCAGCGGCCCCTGCTGCATACTAGTATAGGGGGTCAAACATACATACTGAAATACATAATGAAATTGACTAACCATAGTATCTGAAGGCAGTGATGTCTGTGATTGGCCATCAAATTGGTCAAGGATCATCAAGATACACAGCTTTCTAAACCCTTGAAAACAGGTCTTCATCAACATCAGAAGTATGAATAGGACTTGAGAGATACACCAGACAGCAGGACGTCTGCTAGTTGAATGTGGTACAGGGTCGGTCTCTGGAGTACAGCTGGGTGTTCCTTGTTGGCATGCTGTTTGGCGTGATGGCTGACATGTTGGTACAAGGTTGGTCTCTGGAGTAAAGCTGGGTGTTTCTGGTTGGCATGATGTTTGGCTTGATGGTTGACATGTTGGTACAGGGTTGGTCTCTGGAGTAGAGCTGGGTGTTTCTGGTTGGCATGATGTTTGGCTTGATGGTTGACATGTTGGTACAGGGTTGGTCTCTGGAGTACAGCTGGGTGTTCCTTGTTGACATGTTGTCTGTGCTGATGACGGACATGTTGATTGTTGTTGACTGGCAGCTGTCTTGGACGTCTTTGCTTTCCATTTTTCCAGGAATCTTTGGATCATTTCCTGCTTGTTGATGTCAGGAGGGTTTTGGATGAATCTTCCGATCCTGACCCTCCATTCAGTAAGACTCACAGGCATCTTGGTTGGTTGGTTGGTTGGGGTTTAGACTGCAAATCATAAAGTCAAAGCACAATATTATACAATATGACAAGAAGAAAATGGAAAGGAAAAACTAAACACAAAATTTAAAGATTAAAAATTGCTAAAATATCCAAAATATATAAATTAATTTTACGGAACAGGTTCGCTTTCCTTACAACCACGGTATCGCATCAGGATGATCATGTTCTGTCTATTAACTCTTTGTGCGCTGGGCCATGAACCCCTTCTGTGCTGAATTATTTTCTTTGTGCACTGGGCCATGAACCAGTTTACCAGTTTGAGCGTGAAATGCGAAGTTCGCGCGGCACCGTGTGTGCATCGGTGAAAGCCCAAATGCCAAACCTCGGAATTTCATTAAGAAAAATTTGTTAATATGCAAATTTATGCAAATTATGTGCATCTAATTTGCATAATTGGTATACATATGTTACGAATGGGACATTTATAAAAATTCATAGAAAATCAAAACAAAATTGGTGAAATTCAGTCATGGGTGGGACATGGACCCCTTATCATCCAAATTTTTTTTTGTGAAAAGAAATTGTCGAATTCAAATTAAATATGCAAATTAGCTCGTGTCCAAGCATGAAATGTCACATACGTAAAAAATTGAGGACATTTTGTTAAGTTATTTCCCAGAATACAACGCCTTAATTGTTGCAACTCTGGAAGTTCTAATTTATTCAGTGTGACAAGTATAATACCATTATAAGTTTTGAAAATTGAATTAACTTTTTAATATAATAGTTAATTAAAATATTGTTACGTATGGGAAAATGTGTTACGTGTGGGACATTTGTACACAATGTCAATGGGGAAGTTTGTGTACAAAGTGAATGTAAGAAAAAAATTAGAGTGCTCCAAAAAGTGATTTATTCACATTTCTGTATAAAGTTTGCTTTGCCATGATACTTGGTCCATGAAAAGAATTAAACCAAAAATTTGGTAATAATGGAGAAATATATTTGCTATTTCCATATCTAAAAAAAAAATGATTTTAGAAATTTTGATCAAATTGTGTGCATTCTCTATGGGGACAAACTGTCCCATATGTAACTGTCCAATACGTAACACGTCTCTCCAACTTTAACAAAGGCTTACACAAAAGTGACAATCATTATGACTCCAAACTTTACAGAAGTAAACTAGAGGGCTGGATCTTTCATCACACCAAACTCCAATACACCAGTGGAAATACTTTCAGAGGGTTTTGGAGGTTGAAAATTTTTTCTTTAAAAACTTGAATTCTTCTTGTCTCATACGCAATGGCACTACTTTTCATGCTATTGCATCAAAGGTCATATGTCGTCATCTCCATCAGTGTATTTAATACTCTCTTGGATACCTATCATGAGGATGAGCAAAAATAGTACCCTAAACCTTCAAAAAGATTTTATAGAGGGTAAAAGGCTCTGAAATGTCCCATACACAATATGCGCATTATCTTGAACTTGCCCTACAAATTGAATAGTGGTTTCCTCAATCACGTTTTTTGCCCTCTTAACATATATCTGTCACCAGTCACAGCAGGTGACAACTCAGCAATCCAACCCGAGTCGCCTCAATGCTCTTGAGACTTGATCACAGCTAGGGACATTTTGAAAATAACAGGCAGTGGGATTTGCATCATCAATCCTCACATCACACAGAGATGCCAAGTTCAGAGAGTGGCTTGGCGTGAGATCTTCAGCATCACCTTTGGAAGCAGTGCGCATGCGCCGCGCGTTACATATGTGCGCACGCGCAGTAATAATAATAATAATAATTAAACTAATAGCGCCTCTTTTCCATGGGATACAATGCACAGTACTTGTACACATGTAGCATTTAGTAATAGTAAGCTAGCTATCTTGCAAGAATGCAAATTTCTTTTTAGAGTTTTGAGACCCTGAAATGATAAAAATGTATTACTTTTCAATAATTTCTCCAGTTTTTTTCTGAGGCGTGAGATTATGAGGGCTGGGCGGGTGAGCGTAAGATGAGGTGCTGAGCGTGAGTCTCATGCCGGCCGGTGGCGGGGAGACTTGGTACGTCTGCATCACATCGCATCGGGTACGGAAATGAAAAATTTCTCCTGTAGATTTACCGGGGGTGTTTCCATTAACTGCTACCTGCTACACTTTGCAACTTCTGCTATACACCTTTTCCCATTCAATTTGGACTCGACCATTTTTCCCTTTCTGTGATTGGCTATTTTGCTCATGAATATATATCGCCACCTTCCTGATTTGCATGAAAAAGGCTTGGTCCGATTCCGTTTCTGTGATTGGAGGATTGGATGCTGTAATGTGTGTGTGTGTGTGTGTACTCTGTGTGGTGATCTAACGTTTACGCTATACGTGAACCCGTAGGATTTTGACTGCCAAATCCTTGATCTGTACACGTCTTCTTCTTCTTTATTCTATATTTCTTATCATTTTCACCATTATCTGTTAATAATAAGGGCAGTCGGGTGCTGTGATCGTTCTTAGATGTTGATTTGGGAAGACGTACATATCTGTATACTAAATACCACATTTATGAATAGTGGGCGGCAGCGCAGTCAGTAGCGTCATTGTCTGCCAACGGGAAGGTTTTGAGTTCAATTCCCCGGGAGCAATTTTTTTTTTTTTTTTTTTTTTTTAAATAATTTATTTCTTTTTTTTTGGGGGGGGGGTGTTGAAAAAATAGTGGGTTCCCATAGGGCTAACTCTCTAGAAAATCTTGTATCTGCCGCTTTAGGCTACACTGATTATCTTTAAGAAAAAAATAATCTTATTTTTAGGTTGTTTTTCTGTTTTTCAATAAAGTGAATGACAGTCAATGACTGTCAGAAAATCAAACTCAAGAAGAAGAAGAAGAAGAAGAAAAAAAAATCCGTCGGTTTTCGGATTTGAACTCACGACTTTCAAATGAAGAGCTTGTGGCGCTGCTGACTGCGCTGTCGCTTCTCAGACAACAAACCTTGGTATTTTGTAGTACCATATGTACGTCTCCCGAAATCAACTTTTAAGAACGATCGAAAGCATCTAAACGGCCCTTATTATTAACAGATATTAATGATGAAAATGATAAATATAGAATAAAGAGAAGAAAAGCGTTTACAGATCAAGGATTTGGCAGTAAAAATCCTACGAGTTCGTATCGTATTTTTCGCGTGACGTTTATCGCCACACAGAGTACACGCACACAAAATTACATTCCTTCTTATGCAAATACATTTATCAGGAAAGGTGGCGATATATATATTCATGAGCAAAATAGCCAATCACAGAAACGGGATAAATGGTCGAGTCCAAATTGAAAAAGGTGTATAGCAGAAATTGGAAGTGTAGCAGGGTAGCAGTAATGGAAACACCCATTTACCGGTCTCCACTCGATGAAGACTAAAGAGTTTGACAAATTTGACTGTATTTATTTGTAAAGTTTGAATTTAACATAGTCGAGGCCTAGTAGAAGCCTAGATCTAGGCCAAGTAATAAACTGCAAACATGACAAAGGTGAATAAAAATAACTAAGTAAGTAAATAAAAAATTAAAGTAGTACACCTAAACTTGACCAAAGGATTTTATTCAGCCATTTATTTCTAACGTTAAAGAAGAATTAAGAAGGCGATCCCAAATAATGAGATATTTACACTAATAGCCTCCTTACGACCCTAACTTAACTCTGAGAAACGTTTCATTCCCCAAAAATAAGTTTAGAATAGTAAATTTAAACGATTTATCCCTAACCCTGGTTTCCGTCATCGCTCCGGCGATGCGTACTGAGACTAGTGTTCTAGTAGGGTGACGTCACGGCCAGGTATTACGGCGATCAAGAAAGTAAATAAAGCTGGCAGCGCAGTTGATTGTGTGTATACACGACAATTATGAATGAATTTACTTTCGTGTCAGAACTTTTATTTCCTCCTCATGATATTGTGTGAATGATTTTTAAAAAGAAATGATAATAAAGAAATGTCACATAGTCAATGATATGTCTCTATAGTGTTACAATATTCTCATTTGTAGCGTTTTAAGTCGATTTTCCTGCCTTGTCTTCGGGGGTTCGTGACACCGCGGATCAACGTCAAAAGTGAATGTGTATCATATCAGTGCATCAGTTGGTGTTCATGTGCGGGAAAAACTTGTGAAATCGAAAAGGTTAGAAGTAGATATCTGGCCGTACTTATTCTCCAGTATATGGAACTGCCCTCAAAATGATGCAATAGATCTAATGATTAATTTCAAGATAAATAATATGACATTTGAGCGAGATATTCTCACCGGTCAAACACGTATAGCGGCCGACGATAATCGTGCTATTCGTCCCGTTGTAAAATATTCATCCGCGTGTGATGCGGCGCTTGAAGAAGAAGAAGAAGAAGAAGGAAAAAAAAAAAAAAAAAAAGCAACGATGTCCGGTACGCCAGCAGAAATCGTGTCTGCGCTGGCCTGCCGGCGCGGCTGGCGGTAGCTAGGATAGACCGATCGATTCTTTTGCTTCATTGCCTTACATGACGTCTGTATACTTTATAGCTTATAGTTCAACTAGCCTGAATACAGAATCTTCTGCGGTAGGCGTTACCGAGAAAATATGTAGTAGATTCTAGATTCTATAGTGTGTGTGTGTGTGTTGGCGGGCCGGACTACTTTAGCAACAGAGAACCGATCGTACTCCTTGTTGTAGAAAAAACAAACAACAAGTGAAAAATTGATTAATAACCCATTGCTGGCATCATAATTTCACAATTCGAACGACCATAGGAAAGTTTTGTGCCTGCGCAAGACTCTTTGTGGTAGACTTCCCGCAGATTGGTTGTGTCGATCTTACGAGACCTCGTCAGATTTTCACAGATGCAAATTAGTATGCTGAGCCCTGCCGCAGGACTCTTTCAGTATAGAGAGAGTCTGCGGCAGATCTGCTGCAGACTCTTTCAAGTAATGATAGAGAGGTCTGGCGGCAAGATCTGCCGCCAGACTCTGTGACATGAATACATATCCAGTCAGGTAAAGAAATTTTCTGCAGCAGACCCTGCCGCATACTCTCTTTCTAGTATGACATGAGCAGTACTGTGTAGCAGATTGCCGCAACTCTTTATCATGAATATTCATTACCCGAATAGGAAAAAAAATCAGCCCTGCATGCTACTCCTGCCGCCAACTTGTACTGGTCTTGCCGGCAGATCCTGTCTCTTAGTCTTTTTGGGGTTTGTTTTCGACTTTTGGGATCATATTATTTTACTGTATGCATTGTCTGGCTAGACGCTGTTGATACGTTTGCCGTTGTTTTTTATCGACAATATTATCAATTAATCTATTACTCTAGTTTAATTTGCCTTAACAGTTATGTCCGTTCAATCTACTTCGTTGTCCTGCATGTGTTGAATAAAAAATTGCGCATATACCTTGATTCTGATGAAATATTTAGTCCATGCTACCCTTTTATCTTTGTCAAGCAAGACAGTTTTGCTCTGGCATACCGTCTTTGTCTTGACTCAGTCATGATAAAAATTTTTGTGGTGTTATGGCTCTGCGTGCATTTTCCTTCTTTTCAGGTAGTCATTTTCTTGGAGGTATAAGTGAAGTGGAGATTATGAGTACGCAAATTATTTTGTAGGAACACTACTGGAGGTAGGTCTGACGCATCTAAACTTGTTCATGCATGGTCGCCTGGTCTGTCCCATTACTCGCCCACACTCTTATCTTTTTAGGAGGCCAACATGTTATGCCTGCTTAATGATGACATCCGCCACATAACTCATTTAAATAAAGGAGTTCTGGTCCCAACAGTTTAGTCGAGTCCAGATACAGACGCATATACTGTTATTATCTTTGCTTAAAATTTAATATTTATTTAAATGTTGTCATTAAATTACAATTTAGCATAGTCAGGATAGTCCGTGCAAGTGCAAGTTATAGGATACGCAGGGTTCATCACTCATTTTATAATGCTGTGTGATATATATGGAGTCATCTTGTTTCCTTGGCAGACTTGCCGGATGCATACTGCAGTATGCCACGATCACACAGTCGTGTGCAGGAATTGGTTCTACTTGTGTGCATCAATCTAAAGATATGTGCGGAAGGTCTGCGGAAACTCTACTTATTGTCAGGATAAAACAGGATGGCGGACTCACTCTGAGCAATACATCTTATGCGCGCATAGCATATTTTATTAAGTCTATCGGCTAGAGATCTGAGCCAGCAGACCTGCTAGAGCATACATTCCTTTTCAGTTGTTGCCTATGAGGAATTTGGATATGAAAAGTATTACTATGTTGGGCAGAAGGCCTGCTGCAACCGGTATATACCATGTTTGTATCTTTTACCACTCCGCGAAGATCTTCTGTCGCAGCAGACTCTAGACTTCAACTACTTTCCCAAATTTATAAGCAATCATAACAGACAAGGACGCATGTCTTGCAGACTTGATATAAATCTAATTCCATTTCTGCCGCAGACTACTGCATTGCAAACTATAGACTGGGTATGTTAAATAACTAACAGGTAAGATCCTGAACAGCAAGATCCTTTCTGGACCCCATTAAAGCACAAGTAGCAGCAGTGAGAAATCAGACATACTTCTGCATCACTCTTTGCCAGACTTTTCAAGTCTGCAACTCAGGATGTCAATGGCAAGCAGATCTTGCGGCTAGGTGTTCTATGTGCGGCACCTACTAGACACTCACTTCTCATTATATACCTATGGGGAAGACTTGAAAACCTGTTATTTATCCTTTTTTTTGCTAATGTCCCTAGGCATATGTAACAGTAGATATTGATGATAGGTGTATAGTAAGGATCATTCGGTAATATATTTTTAATGGCCTCACCTTCCGAAGTGAAACGATGTTGGTCTCATCATCCACTCTTTCTCTATCAGTAGCACTATCATTGTTTTAGATATCACGCGGGATTATTTGATATTAGAGTTTTCCTCTGCGCCGCATCACTTTTAGGTGGCCCCGCAAACTCCCTTCCGAATATATCGACCTAAATCAACTCCACCGGACCGTGGATCTGATTGTGAACGTCTCACAATTGTTAATATATCTCAGCGTGTAACTTTCTCAGATAATTACGTGTAGTTTCTTAATCGATCGGTGTGGTGGCTCTGAGGATAAGCAGGGGCTGTTATTGCTCATACGGATTGTCGCACCTAGAATAATCGCAGAAGAGTCAGGTGGAGTCTCTCTATGATTAATGCTATCTGTTTTTGAGACATCTTATATATAAACTATATTAAAAATGGTGTAGTTGTATAGACGATTAGAACCAGTTTATGTGGAACAGTATCATTGCTCCCACATTCTATTCGCAATCTTATATAATTCAAGCACTGAGGACTCACAATTTTCAAACTCTTAACTGGGAGAGAAACCGATAATAATGAAGTAGAACGGTGTGTTGTCTTTCTTGGTTTCTAAGGTTACAAGTACAAAAGCTTAAATTATAGGGGGTAAGTCTTTACATACGTACAATAATAAACAGAAGAGGAGTGTATGTTGAGAACGCCACCGGTAATAGTACTCGAAGCCCGGAACATGTAATCCGGGCCGAGGCGATGCGATGTTATACATCTGAGGCATTGACTTCATATGGATATTATCGGCTAGACTAAGCCAAGCCTTGGTTTGGAGCGGTTCACTATCGCCTTTGTCGGCCAAGTCAGATCAGCTTTATGTGTTATCAGTCATTTAATTGTCAGAGCGACGGAAAAAAAAAGTTATTAGCATAAAAGCCTTCTTATCAATCTCCGAATAGAGTGATAATCATTTTATATTCAGTACCATCAAACCACTCAATGTTCTAAATTTCGATATTAATATGTCATTTCATTCGGGAATTTAATTAGTCAAGAGATTTCCGGAGTATCGTATCTGGGTAAGTAAGTAGTCAGAAATTGAATGAGGAAGTAGTGCTCGTGTCCACGTGAACGTGGTTAGAATCGAGCTTAGCTACGCCTAGCAGCGCAAGGGTGTCGCACCATACACCCAATAACAGCGCAGAAGTAGATCACGAGACGCAGGCTCAGTGCGTAATCGTGGGGAATCCCCAGAAAGTATTTCGGTCAATATTGTAAAAATATCAGCCCGCCAGAGCGGGGTGTTGGGAATGGGTACAAGCGCGGAAATGACGCGAATGTGACTCATTTATTCATATGAGGAAGGCGCGACGCGCCGTCACTGAGAGTACCGGAAACCTAAGAATATGCGACTAGATAGGATCATTGATTACATTTTACGCGCATACTAATCGTTAGCTAGATCCTATATAATAGATTTCTAAATAAAATTATGGGCCGTTAATCACGTTTTGATTCCTCGGATGAGGTTTCCCCTGCTCTCAGCTTCAATTCATATGATGCATGTTATTAACAAGTTCGAGCTCCCTACCAAAGGCCGAATAGGCCAATCTATATATTAATAGTAAATTTTTGTAGTATTTCCTACGGTCTCATCATATGGAGGATACCTTTACTACAAGTGTACTTACGCTTTGTGACGTTCATATGTTCAGGAACATAGGCATTTTATTGTGCCCTAATTTTTCGTTGGGTGATGTACGTGCTCGGGTATTGATTTGAATTTATAATGTCACTACCATTTCTGTTCGTGTACAGAATAATCGATAATGTTAGAAGGAATAAAATGAGACATCTGTGGGTTCAGAAATAGGGTGAGTAATTAGATTTTTGGTCGAGTCGTACATCGGTTTTCTCTTCAGAGATATTCCTGACGTTAGTATTATGATCGTGTAAATCAGTAAGATTTCCATTCTTCTTTTAAGAAGATTTAGATGGATTATTCATTGAACAGAATTATAAATCATCGTAGCGGTAATCATTTATCTCATGAATGGGGTTGTCGCTCACGGCAGGCAGGGTGTTGCTCGTATATGCGGTGTCACGGCGATGGGAATCACCATACTGTGTGTAAGATGTTTCACGTGGAAGAAGTAATTTTAGGGAGGAGTCACGGATAATCTAGTTCTGATTGGTATTAACTAAGGGTTTGACTGATGTTATCAAGCTATCCTGCACATCACGATTGATATTTTGCCAATTTGCATGTAAGTATCGAATAGCTTGGTGGAGGTGGGTATGTCTGAGGGAGGTTAGAGAGCCCTATAGGTGGCTAAAACTTTCAGCGGGATGTTTTATGCTTATCGATCTCCTGATTTTCATTAGAAGGGCCGGGAAGGTGGACTTAAGGATACTATGTTTTTTTCCTCATCTGAGACACTAATGTGACTCGTCTTTGCTTCACAAAATCTAGCTGAGACCTTGATAGTACGCGCTTCTCTTGCAGTCCTCAAAATCCATTGTTCTGTATATTGGAAATGGGGGTTATTTCGCTTGTTTTTGGGTGGCAAATTTCATTATATTGTTTTTTCTGTTTCTCTATTTTACAACTTTCTTTTAATACTATCTCCTGTCTTTTCTCACCTTCATTATTGTGTTTTTTTGCGAGTTAACATGTGCTGAACTGTATATAACGGGGGGGGGGTGGGTTGTTATTATTACGCAATTAACATAATCAGGTGGAGTCGGGGGCTCCTGTTTAATAACAAAATAATCACGCGTGGGACCTATCCTCCTCTGCTTATTCTGTTTCCCTGTCAGATCATATATTTTTATAGAGCAGACCAAATTGACTGCACTTTATTGGTTAGCACTTTACTTCTCGTTTAAACCTTTTGTGATATATACATGTGGGTTGGTTGGCAGTGGTTATATCCTCATGTGGTCCTAATTTCGGGATCTTTTTTTATCCATGTTTGTACTCATACAGGGCAACACCTCCTCGTTCCTTTGGGATCTGTCTGACTGTCTGATTTTTCACCAAGAGATATTAAAAATATCTTATTAAAGTTAAGAGAAATTTTCATGAACATTTCATTGATGGAAAAAATTCTGTCTACCCTACCATTTTTTTTTTTTTATATTTCTTATTCTAGGTTTTTTATTTTTTTTTTTTGCTCGGGGGGGAGGTGCTTGGGGGTGGACGGCTTTTCACTATTTTTTTTTAAAGGGGCCGGGCACTTTCAGACCCATCTGATATATCCACATCAGGAATAATTTATCATTTGACTTAAATGCGCACAGTAGCGTGAACACGCGTTGCGTATAGAAACCTTTGACACCATCACTCCAATTTTTGTTATTATTTATTTAATTGTTGGGGGGCCGCGGGGGGGTTGGGGGGCAGTTGGGAATTGAAAACTTGATCAATAGCCATCCCAATTGTTTCATGATATTTTTACAATAACATGTCACATTTTTTTGTTGTTCCATAATAAAGTCTAAGATTCGCTACCCTAAGTAAGAAACATGCTATTAATGGGTCTTGTTCTTTTACAGCCAGCCCATACAGAGAAAAAAAAAGATATGTTATACCCGCTCCTTACCAACAGCATCCCCCACATTGCTGTCACAACAGATTTTGATAAAACCATCTTCTGGTGTCCTCTCCAATACCTAAAATGATTATGTTGCTGCCTCCATTCGCCTTCCTAACCCTTAACCAAAAATCTTTTGACCTAAAAAAAAAATTAAGAGCTTGGGTGGACTTCAGGTACTTCATATTCTTCCACTACAAACTCTTTTTGCGCATTCTATACGCTCACCAATTTTGCTGTAAGATCTTGTTTCTTATTGCGCAGCCTAACATGATTTGGATCTTAGGCTACTTCTTGTCTATCGTCAATAACATCATAATTTCGGTTCTGTAATAAAGGTAGAGTGGGTTTCCGTGTGGCACTTCATGGTATTTGGTATTTGGACCTATTTTCGTATATTAACTGACTCTTGGCTGTCTCATGAGTCTTTTCCATATTATGGTTGTCTTAGCCACTGATAGTAGTATCAAATTTATCAAATACTATTTGCTATAGGGACACGAAAAATTGTGACTTAATGTACTGACTTGTGCTGTATTTTGAACCGCGCTGGTATAGCTCTCTTCTATACATAGATTGTATCTAAGACCTCTCATTTCTTGTATGATTTTTATATATGATTTATTACTTCTCACGAAGTTATGTCGTGAGATATATCTGTCTCAAGCCTCGCTCCGACTAATGCGTGTCTTCCATCTAATTCACCCATTAGAGTGTTTTATTGTTATTATCATCAGGGCTTCAACGCGATATCTGAAGCTTTCACGTAACATAGAAGTGTCCTACAGAAACAGTTCTATGAGTTTCTTTCCTCGTTTCTGATATATATTATTCATCTCGAGATATGTCGGATTTGTGTTCTATTCTCTTATCTTGCTGTCCACCTTTCCATATGCATTCTTATCCTGATGATCTTGAACCCTGAGTACAGCTTCTCTTTCTCTTCGAATAAGAGGTTTCTAATGTATAATCTTTCTGAGATCCTAACACATATCTGTTCTTATTTTCTTCCATATTTCTCGGCTGCTCATTCGTATTTGATCTATATGTTGAATTCTCTCCATTGTCGCTTACTTTCTTGCTCTTCCATGTATATCATTGTCTTCATCTTTAATTTCTCTCTATTTTCGCTCATCCGTGATGGATATGTCTTCATCTT
This sequence comes from Paracentrotus lividus, assembly GCA_940671915.1. NCBI lineage: Eukaryota > Metazoa > Echinodermata > Echinoidea > Camarodonta > Echinidae > Paracentrotus > Paracentrotus lividus. Next base: position 19,149,482 of record CALNVZ010003435.1, on the reverse strand, counting down.
CTATACTTTAATTGTTTCGCCTTCTATCTATTCTCCTTTATACTTTATTTCTTGTTCCTCTAGGTACTACATTCTCTCTTGTCTATTCTCTGTACTGATCATCATTCACCGTTTATCGAAGTCTAAGTACCAATCCATCCGCTTTCTGTATGTACCCACTGATAGAGTGGATGCTATTTAGATTATTCAGCGGTAATATTCCTTCACTCTGTGTCTCACTGTGTATGTTCTTTTTCTGTCGCTGATTAGTCACGATGTTTCTTTTCTATCACTCCTTTTGTCTTCATGTTACGGTTTCGTTCTCTCTACTCCAGGTTTCGGTAAAGTTTCATGGGATTTGCATGCCATGATAAAAATACCATAAAATATGAGAATTATCTCCTACTTGGAACGATACATTAATGTAATGATATTGATTAATAGGAATCAGCTGCATGACATATCAAAGTGCTATCAGAGTTGTGCTAAATTACCGGGAGGGCATCGCGTACTTATACCTTAAGACTATTTAAGCGAAAGGCCAGACTCTCCTCACTACTATCTATTCAAGTTCATTGTTAAGCAACGATTTATGTAATGGTGTTCTTATATACTTAGCCTACGTGATTCCACTAGCTATAGTAGTGTACCAAGAATTCCGGCTTGTGGATAGCCACTAGGATCTTCTTTTAGCACATAATGAATAGTTGGAGCTGTCGTTAAGATGATTGACGCGTAGTGCGATAGTTCTTTAGTTCTTATTGGTTCACTTGTGTTTATCGCTATTGTCGAACTTAATCAGTGAGATATATGTATGTTTGATTCAGGTTAGAGTACTAAAATAGATATTGGGTGTCGAGAGCAATCTTTGTGCAATATAGATGGCGGTATGCGTAAGATCTCAATGCAGGATCTGGATATTTGCCGTCGCCATGTGGCCTTAATCATACGCTCTGCGATGCTTCTTGGATCCACCAAACCTAATACTATAATCCCTAGATTACATGATAGTGGAACAAGGACTGTATTAGCCAAATCCCTTTCTATATCATGCCGATTATACTTAATAAACAAAATATAACTTCATTCTGTGGTATTATGTCAATTCTATGTATGTACTGTGACGTCCACGTTGAATCGTATATATATCGGACTCATATATGAATTGGTTTATATAACATCAAACAACCTCCAATTTATTATCTCAATGTAAACTGTAAAAATTTCATAGAGTGCATATCATGACCGATCCTCATTATCAGAAGAATACGATTCAGAAATACATTCCAATTGTATCATTGAAAATATATGCACTGTTAGCAAACATACGTTTCATTACATGACCTGACTCTCTCTTTGTTGCTATGTCCAGGTATTAAAAGTCCGATAGAGCTGTGATTATATTGACTAATGAAAGGTGGTCGACTGTGCACGAATCATATTGATCCTGTTCTATCTTTTTTTGTTTAGCGGGAACACATAATCGTACCTCTACTATTTGAGCTACACTTATAGTGACTCGCAAGATTATAACATTATAGAATATGTAACGACTCGTTGGGAAAACACACGGCCTATTACTTTTGTGACTTCTTATTGTAAATCATGAAGGAATTTAGAAAATTTTCATTGTGTCAAATTGAGCTATCACAGTTACGAAGAGGATTAGAGATATCTCAATAGTCTTTAGATTATCGCTCTACTTTTTGACCACATACTATTTGCAGGAACTTGTAAGACCACCATTGTCATTGGGACGTAGTTATTTGTAATTTCATATCATTTCATTGGAAGAATTTATGAAATCTCCGGATAGGATCTGTATACAATAAGGTCATGTGGATTTGAGTGACTCTCTTGGCACACAGCTTAACCCGATTTGTATCCCGTATATGTTAGAGAACTAGGCTGTACACGCACTGATCAGTGTAATATTTTCGTGTTTTATTTGCTACATTCTGTTTGCTAGCAAATTACTTCTAAAATCTCGTGTAATGGATTTATGCATGACCGGAAGATACACAGGTAAGGATGAAGATTCAATACTCACTACCAGGCATACGATTTCCAGGAAGACCAGTTCGTGCTAGACGTTTATCAGTACGACTTCATTAATTATGGGATAGTCTTGATACAATCCGCTTGGGCTTTAGCGAATGTTCGAGTTGGGAGGTTGACCGACAAGAGACGATCGTCATTAGCCACGAGTTTGAAGAAGGAAAATATATACAGATCTAGCGTAGATCAGAGTTTTGTGGATATGAAATAGGCAGCAAGAAAGTACTATATCGAAGATATTTATAATGCAAATATTTATCTATTTACAGATATTTCGTATATCTGGTGATGAGTTATAAGACGGTGGTTAAGTTCGCTTTAGGCACGTTCTTCTTCCTCCATTGCTTGTTTGATGTTAGAATTGTATTGTTCCATAAGAATTTGTCTGTGTATCTTCTCCATGGGTGTGTCTCTATGTAATAAATGGACAGTCGGGCTCATGCATTGTATATCTCGATGTGAGTGATCGAGCAGATTATTGAATGCATAGTCACGGTTATTGCGTATGTCAATATATATTATTCGGTCTTTCTACGTTGACGTTGAAACTCTGATGCGACCACATCAGACGCCAGAGTCGTAAATGAGTGTCAGATATTAATATTACTTAGATGTGTTGCTATTTCTCTGAAACGTATATATATTGTAGATGACACACTATTTTTGATTTTTTAAGTGAAATAACATTCTTATAGGAGTAGCTTCGTTCACGAGACGT